>KN768029.1:0-22287 GCA_000816745.1 Ancylostoma duodenale | reverse complement strand
GAAGAAGGATAATGTAAAGATCAGTCATATCTGGTAATATCCGCTTGGACGCTGGTTACGCATTAGGCTTTAGGATCCGCTCGGGTTGGGTTTCAGGTGGTTTACGCTAAGTCCGCTAAGTCATCGCTCGCGCCCGCTTGCCGCACGCTTAGGGTAGTAGGCCTCTAACACTTAGCCCGCTGGCTAGCGAGCCCACTGTTTAGTTACGCGCTGCGGTACTACCCTCTTGCCTTGTGGGTTCTGGTAAAACCCTCTTTTGCCGTGTCCGGCTTGGGTGCTACCACCGACGCCCAGGCCGGGCGCGACATCTCCATTAGAATTTGGATGGTAGGGCGGTGTGAAAATCTGCTCAATGCCACGGTATTCACAATACTCCCTGAAATCTCTGGAGGTAAATGGTGGTCCATTATCAGACACCAACTGTTCCGGCAGACCATGTCTGCTGAACACCTCCTTCAAATTCACCGCAGTTTTCTCGGCTGTTGTTGAACCCATTTTCACTTCAGGCCACTTAGACTTGGCATCTACCACTATCAGCCATTTTGCTCCATTTGCAGTTTCGCAAAAATCTATGTGTAACCGTAACCCAAACTTTCTCGGGTTCTTCCCATGGGTGCAGGGGTATTCTAGCGGGAGTTTTTCCCAATGCTGCGCAAATACTGCAACCTTTAGCTATCCTCTCAATAGCATCGTCCATACCTGGGAACCAAATTATGGTCCTCGCCAGGCTCAACATTCTGTTCCGGCCATAGTGGCTATTATGCAGCATTTTCAACACGCTCGTTCTATACTTCTGTGGGATAACTACTCTACTATCCCACATCAAACATCCTTTATACAATGATAATGACGACTTCTTTGCTGCAAACGGTCGAAGTCGTTCTACTTTGGCTTTTTCTGGCCATCCGCGTTGCATGAACGCTATAACCTTTTGGAGAATTTCATCTTCGGTTGTCGCCTCAGCTATTTCCTCCACGGTCATTGGCAATCTATCGAAGGTTTCTTCAGCCATCTGTTGCATTTGCACCTCGTTTATCACTCTTTCGGCACTGGGCAGTTCTCTAGGATCTGGTAAACGTGACAACCCGTCAGCGTTCCCAAAATCTTCCGTCCTTCTATATTCTATATTGAACGAATACACCATTAACCTAAGTGCCCAGCGATGCAGCCTCTTTGCTGCTATCACGGGAAGGCCCAACTTGCGTCCAAATATTCGCACTAAAGGTTGGTGATCCGTCAAGAGTGTGAACTGCCGCCCGTACAAAAATTGATTGAACTTTTCAACACCATAGACTATGCCCAAAGCTTCTTTCTCTATTTGCGCGTAATTGCGCTCCTCTTTTGTTAGGGAGCGTGACGCATATGCTATCACCTTCTCTGTATTATCACTATATTTATGATAAATTACGGCACCTAATCCGTACTCTGACGCATTTGTGGCCAGTACAACTGGCACATCCGGGTTATAGTGTGCCAATGTATCCGTTGATGCAAGTTTCCCCTGGATGGCCTTAAATGCCTCCACTTGCTCTTTCCCCAATTCCACTCCACGCCTTTCCTACGTAACGCGTTTAGGGGAGCTGCCAGTGTGGCTAACCTTGGGATAAATTTCCCGTAATACTGTACCATGCCTAAATATGATTCCAATTCCTTTATATTTTTAGGTTCGGGCATATTCAGTATTGCCTTTAGTTTACTTGGCGATGGTCGTATACCATTCGCATCTACGACATGTCCCAGGAATTCCATTTCCTGTTTGAAAAATTCACATTTTTCTCTTTTCAATCGAAATCCGACCTCCTTCAGCCGACGTAGCACTTTCTCTAATCGTTCCATGTGCGTTTTGTCATCCGGTCCTGTAACCGTTATATCGTCTAAGTATATTAATACACCTTCTATACCGCTTAAGGTGGTTTCCATTGTACGTTGAAACATTGCTGGTGCCGAGGCTATCCCAAACGGCACTCTTGTATACTCAAATAATCCCTTTTGGGTATTAATTGTTGTATATTTCCTAGACTCCGGATCGAGCTCGACTTGCATATATGCATCCGATAAGTCCAACTTCGAAAACTTTTTACCACCATTTAACATATGGAACAAGTCTTCTGGTCGCGGTAATGGATACTGATTTATATCTAACTGTGGATTTGCCGTAGCCTCATAATCTCCACAAATTCTTATCTTCCCTCCTGGTTTCGGTACTATCACCAGAGGAGTTGCCCATTGGCTATGTTCGACCCTCCTCAGGGTTCCATTCCGCAACAATTCTTCCAACTTCGCTTCAACCTTAGGCCGCAGTGCTATTGGCACTGGCCTTGCCCTAAAGAATTTAGGCACTGGGTCTGCCTTAAATTTCAATTTAGCTTTTGTAGAGGTGCATTTGCCCAAGCCTTCTTCAAACAGCTGCTTGTTTTCGTGTAATATACGAACAATCTCTCTTTTCACCTGAACCTTGCTCATCTCTTTGACAGTATAAACTAAGTTGTAATGCGGGCCACAATCTATGCATAGCGCTTTTATCATGTCTCGTCCACATAATGACCGGCTTGCCTGCTTAAATACATGAACATCCATTATTGCAGAGTGGCCTACGAAGTTCAGGGATACCGTCACCTTACCTTGCAACTGAATACGCTCGTTATTATACGCTGTCGCTTCCACCTTCGACTCTTTCAACTCTGGTGCTCCTATTTTCTTCCAAGTCTTCTCATCAATGATCAACATCGATGCACCGGTATCCAACTCGAAGGGTACCGCATGACCTTCTATCACTATCTCGAGCATTCTAGGCGGTTCCTTAGCTACACCTAACACCTCAGAGTATTTCTCATTTTGCTCGACATGCACCACATGGAGCTCACTCTGCAGCGATTGCCGGCAGGTCTCACGTTGGTCCAGCTGCCTCAATGGTATAATCCACTTCGGCTTGCAACTAGCTTCGCCGAGGGATTCTAATCTTGCTTTTTGCTCACCGGTCTTCTCGCTCTACGACGGCAACTTTGTTGGCGGATCAAAAAAATAGTCTCTTCGCCATAACCTTTCTCCTCCTCGTCGCCGTCGGAGCTTCCGGGAGGCTCCACACACCAATGCACTTGGCGGGAGTCTTTCTTTCCACTCTTTGCTGCTCTCCAGTACGCATTGGTGAAGTGTCCCTTCCTGTTACAAACTTTACAATACGCTTTATCCTTCCTAAAACAATCACTACCTGCATGACCTAAATTCCCACACACATTACACTTCATGCGCTCCCGGACTGGGCCCTTGCCCGGGCGTCTTGCGTTCTTACCTACTACTTGTGGTCTTCTTGGTCTCCCTCTGCTACTTTCCCGTCTTTTCATTCTTACCTCCGCCACTCCCAATGGTCGGGGTCCTTCTTTTAGATGTGGGGCGTTTATGCCCACTCGCTTCAATGCTTCCAAATGTTCCAGTGCCTCTTTTGAGGTCAAGTCTTCCTTTTCTAATAGGCGCTTCCTTGTCTCCAGCGACTGGAGCCCACCGATGAGCACCATCGTGACAATGGCATCGCGATGGTTTTTAATTTGTTCAAACTGACATCCATTGGCTGCTTTCTGCAGCTCTGCATAAAATTCATGCAGTGACTGACCTGGTTTCTGACTCTTCGACATCAGTCCAAACCGTTCGGCCAGTATCAATTTCTTCGGCTGGAAGTGCTTCTCCATTGCATTGAAGAGGTCCGCTAGGTCGGTTGCCCCCAGTTCTTGCCCCTGCAATAAGGATTCCAGTAACTCATAATTCGAGTTACCTACTTCTTGAAGGAAGACTAAACATCGTTCCTTCTCATCCACCACCTTCCTCAGTGTGAGGAAATTGGTGAATAGTTTCCACCAGGTCCGCCACGAGATTCCTGGCACGAATGGTCCAGGTGCCCTGCCACGGTATACCTCTTGGGCACCGCTATCGGGCTGTATCGTGGCAGCGCTGGGGACTGCCGTTGTACCACCGTCCTTGTTGTCGATCATGTTGTTCTCCATCTTCTTCTTCGTCTTCTTCTTCTATCCTTGTGAAACGACGTTGAGGTCCGGCTTCTGCTTCGGCTTCTTCTCCTTGGTTCGTCCTGATCGCCAGTTAGCGTGTCAGGACACGGCAGGGGGTTAGAATGTTTATTCCTACTTCACTGGGGTATTTATAGTAGCATTATCTTCTCTTCTTATCCTTGGTTTTGTTATTCTTCTTCATTCCTAACCTGAAACCGGTCACTCCCCAACACAATTCACCGACCCCGGAGGGATGGAAGGCTTGGTTGGCCTCGGGCGGGATCGAACCATCGATCGTGTGCGTGCGCAGCGAGCCTCTTACCACTGCGCCACACGCGCCCAATATAATATGTAATATGAATAAATGAATTGAACTGACTCCTTCTCAGGTCTTTTCAGCAGCAGTCGTGGACCGTTAGCACGAATAAATGCAAATCCGACGAAAACTATCCCGAAACGAGAAGGATGGGTTCATATTAGCGAGTGCTAAGCGCGCTAGGTCGACGTCGGCAGTAAACGGTGCCGCCGGCTGGTTACAAAACGTACTGTATGCGATGGTTAATTTGATGACCCTCTTACGGATAATGGCTTCTACGTCGAACAGTCATCGTCTAATTCAAGAGAGGGAATATTAAGATAATGAGCCTATTGCTGCTTGGGAGATTCCTGAGTGAGAAAAACTTCTTCTACTGATAAATATCCTTTTAGTAAAGCTGTATTGTACTTTTTAAATTTTAAATTTTTGCATTATCTCTTTCCTTGCATGAACAGACCACATTAGGCCCCACTAGAGAACGAAAGTACATTTTGTAGGTTTGTAAGTGTATTAGGATAAAACTATGGGAGCGCGTTTTCGTGCGAAACAAAACTTATTCGATAAATCTACAACAAACCGTCTCAAAATATTATGAACGGCTACTTCCAGTTAACCGGCTTCATCGTCCACTCAGGGGACCAGGTTCCTCTTGAGCAAATTTGCTGCGTTGTGAGTCAAAATAGGTGCTCATCCAAATTGCCATTTTTTTTTCGCGGTTTCTGCCTTTTTTCTCTGCAAAGAAATGTCTCTAACCAAAAGCAGGTAGCAGATGATAGTCTCAAGTCTGAGCTACGTGGCAAACGGAGCTGGGCTTCCCAACTTCTTGCCTGAATTTTTCGTTCAGCATTTTTCAGCACGTGCGACTGGGGTTGAGCGTGGCAGAATTCTCGTATTTGTTGTTTTGACAAGATGGTGGTGGGGTGGGTGGCCAACGTGGACCAGCCTTCGTGGATAGAAATATGCCGTAGTCGGCCAACAGGAAGTTTAACCCCTCCTATCAGTCCGTTCCTTTCATTTTTCACCATAAGAACATAATCACATCATCATCTTCCACAACATCTGGATAACCGTGTTTGGAGCCAAATTACGTTGCTATCTTTGGCTCAACAGCAGCATTTTTTGCGTGCGCTTTCGCAGTATGGCCTTCTCATTCGGTATTAAATCCTTTTCAAGAGATTAGGTTACCCTGGCACATCAGAGAAGAGTTTGTTTGACACCGATTTTTCCGCTAAGTCCATGACTTCAGTTCAGTCGGCAGTCTTCAGACTTTTTTAACCAGCAACTGAATTTTTCCGAACAATTTATGTACGCATAATTGCGCATTGGATTGCTCTTTAAAACGCTGTAAGTCAACCAAAAGGGAAACGTTCCCCATATATACTTATCTAACTTTATATCAGATAGCAACGACAAAATTTTCTTCAAGAAATAGAAATTTATTCCAAATTTGTCTCATGAAAATAAACAAAATAGAAACAGAACCATGCTGACATAATTAAATTATGAATCATATGACCGTAGTGTGACCAGATATCAAGTAACGGAAGGAAGAAGTGAAAATTGGTAACATTATAGTAAAATGCATGGAGACGAGGAGGAATAGCTGCTCAAGTGAGGAACGTTTTGCTCCGGTTGTTTTCGTCAAATAAGGCGAGCGGTGTGGAAAGCGGTCGAACCACCCGTTCTCGATGCACTGGGAAATGAAGAGGTTCATTGGCATCAACAGTGAATCGGAGCAAACACACTGCACCTTTTGTTAAGGATCCACTGGACGGCACGTTGTCGTATCTGCTCATTTCAAGGAGCGGACTTTCTCTGCTGTCGCTCGACCACTCCTCAACGGGACTGGACCGTTCATATAAGGGCTTTTCCGTTTCCGTCGTGAATTCTTTCGTATCTGAGATTCTTAGGTGAGAACGTTTAAATATAAGTTCTCATAAGAGTTGATTTCGAGAAGTAAAAGACACAGAAGGACTCGACCACTCATTTGTTTCGTTACATTCTGGATTTACCTGGCTTCCCTTGTCGGAACATGACTCGTTTCTCTCGATGCTCTGGTAATCCTCGTAAACTTGGGCTGCTACTAACACTGTTGCCAGCACTCTCCCTCCTAAATTAATGGCGGAATAACTAGGGAACTGCGATAATGATTTATGGTGAGCCAGCAAAGCTGAGTATCCAAAAGCGGGGGAAGTAAGGACAATTTTGCTCGCATTTCTTCATTCTATTGATTGGATTCTAGGAGTTGGTGGTGAACTATTGGGTTCGTACATAATTATCCTGCTTTCTTAATACTTATCTTCCCTTCCCCAGGAAGAGCTCGGCCTGACTAATTAAATGTGAGAATCGTAGATGAAGTTCGTCGGTTGTTTCTTCCCTGAAATCCTAGCTGAGATGGCGAAACTACCACTTTGCGCTCGACACATACACGGAGTTGTGAAATATGGTGTAACGAAAATGAGTTGAATAATCTATAAGCCCTCTGATCAAGTGAGTACTGGGGAATATTTCAAAGGGAAGGAGAAGAAAAAACAAAACAGCATTTTCGATAGGCGAAAAATAACCTTGTAAGAAAAAACCCCAGATAATTAGGCACAAACCCAAGGGACCACCTGAGGTAATCAAACAAAAACAAAAACTTGGAAGATAAGTTCGTTTGAAGTTACCGTGCTGACTGTGGTGTTAGGAAAGCCTTGTTGTGGAAATATGGATCCTCGGACAGATGCGATACAACCGAAGCCGTGACAGAGTCTTGCATGATCTAGATATGGTGCTGTGTAGAGGAAATATCACTAGAATGAAAATATAAAATGAATTTCGTGCTCAGGTGAGAGTTGTATTCAAAATATTCACATGTCGATAAATGTGTTTAGTGCAATACATTGCAATACATTTCGACTCTGGTAATTTTACACCGGAGGTTTCCGACTGATTTCCTGGGAAACTCCGTGTAAGTCGTGTATTTCTCGAAATTCCCGCCGGTTTCCGCGTAAATTCCGGTTAAATCTCGTATAAATCGTGCATTCTCAAAACCACCGGCGGATTTCTCCTAAATTCCGCCTAAATTTTGGGTAAATCTGGAGGGTGGTGAATGACGCGAGAAAGTTCAAGGATTGACTTGCGACTGTGAATTTTTTAATGTTTTTGTGTTCGATGTGCTATAGCTGTTCAATGCCCCTTGTTTTCGTGAAAATAACCTTTAGATGTTTCTAGCCCATTTAATGTCAATGTCGGTGATCTCCGTCAGAATTTCCGGGAGAAAATGTAAGGGGTGTGGCAGGAATCAACTAGGATTTACATGCAACCTAAATGGAAACTGGTGGAATTGCCTGTTATGTTTAGGCACGAATTTGCGCGTTCCCACCTGAATTCCTGTGAATTCCGGCTAAATTCCCTCTAGAATTCCGCTAAATTCCGCTTAATTTCCTCCAGGATTCCTCACACTTTTCCGAGCAATTTAGGCGGAAACCGCCGGTGTAAAATCACCAGAGGAATATTCATTTTCTGAGGTATGTAAAGACTAATTCCGCAGCGGTCATTCAGTTCCCATCACTCTGCGGCCCTCAAACCTTGAAGATCCAGTTGTAGTTTTTTAGTAGTAGCTCCAAAAAAGGCGCACTGTGATTGAATGCATAACACTGTTGCCAGGAAGACACGCTTCATTTTCGAAAGAAGCGAAAGAAAAGAATAAAAGCATTGTAACCATGTATCCAAGTGAGCGTTACTTTGGAAGATGGGATCAGCTGCTGAAATGCATCATCATACACTTTCGATTCCGCTTCGGTTGAAGAATCAGATGGAACGGAAATCAATTCAAACGATATTTAGGAAATGCCTACGCTAGTTCATCATATCTTCGTAAAAGGCGATATATGTATGTATGTACGGTGAAAATAAGGAAGACATGTCTCAAAAACTACCAAAAACTCAAACAAAACAAAAACAACAAGAGCATTCAGGAGGACTTCCCGTCCTGACCTTTTGCCGTATGTTTCTTAAAGTACCCATTCATGTATGTACGTACAAATACCCAACGGTCTTGCTTTCAGAGCATTCATCATCTATGTAGGTGGTATAATTTAGTGTCTTTGAATGGGTAACCCATTTTGTCAGTTATAAATCATACCGAGGGTTGAGAACCATATTCAAGTTAGTTCAGATTAAAATATTCGAACATTCGAATATTATTGGTGTGTTACTCATGTGATATTAGTATTGTTGTACTGTAATATAATATTACTAGTGTAAAGGGAGATCTAAGAGTTTCGTTCGTATCCTATTCAAGTGAAATTATTCTCGAATTACTCGTTCCAAGTGGCCTTCATAGTGGATCCACGATTCAAGACACCAGAATCTTTAATTTTTTACTAATCATTCCTTTCCTATTTCATATACTTTTTGTTTCCTTGCATCATCTACACAACTATATTGGCATTGAAGCAAGAAAAGATCCTATTCAAAAGGAAAGCGGAGCAGTAGCATAGGTTACACATAAAGGATAACGTGCCTCTAAAAACATGCATGCCTATAAAAAATAATTAGTCAGTGGTAGAGGGCAAATGACATCTTTGTGAAGCTCATGCGAAGAGACTACTATACATCTCGGTTCAACATTTTGATAGCATTAAAAACTATTCACATCGTTCAAACTACGCCATAGTTTTCCTAGCTTCTGCGCTTAGCTAACTTGCGTGCATTAAAAACAGCCTAGCAGCTTTGATCGTATAGTACTAGGGTTCTTACAGGGTCCTTACCAGCGGATGATTCCTTCGGATATACCCTTCTTATTCTTATTGAATCACCAACAAAAACCTAAGTAATTCGCTCCAAGGATTTATCCGATCCACTCATGAGACGGTGAACTGCCTACATTCTCATGTGCAGTGACAACAAGAAAGCAAAGATACCAACCTGCGCACTTCTAGTGCTGGAGCGATCATCTCGATTTGTGCAAGGGCTACCGATGCTGTCAGAGCATTGACGTAGATGAATAATAGGCGATGGTGGAGGCCTACTGCGGGAGAACCGCAGGTTGCGCGCTCGTTGGCGCAGCAAACGAATGCCGCCACGGAGCTCATCCACTCCTCGGGACATGAACGACATGATTGAATCCGACCTCGTACTTTGCAACGAGGCCTCCACCGAATGAGATCTGCAAGTGAAATACCAATGAACTCTGACTGAGACGTGGCTGAGACTTTAAAGATAATATTTTGTTGATCCAGGATGTTCTTATTTCCGAAGAAAACGAGTGACTTTTAGGAAAAATCAGTTATTAGGGGCAGCCGCAGAAGTAGGGGGGGGGAGGGAGGGGGGGGGAATGGCAGTGCGAGAAAAAATTGTTTCTTCATTCAAAAAAAAGGAACACAGGCGGTCCGAATCTCAACAACAAAGCCGGCAAAAAAATTGATTTCGAATTCAAGAGATTATAATACTTGGTTAAAAATTCGAGAGTAATGAACTAAAAAGAAGTTGATACAAATTCTTATCAATTTCATAAACTAGTTTTGAACCGCATGTTTCCCCAGTCCTTCCGTTCTGCTACAGCCACGGTCAGTTATGTCTGTATTCCAACTGCTGCTAATTTGGAAGTACACTTAATCACAACAAAATTGAATACTCAAAAGAAAAAAAAAGTCCAATTAGACATAAGACATAAGACATAGACATAAGACATACTTTTTAGTTGTGGACTACATAATGTAGTCCACAACTAAAAAGGACTTTCTTTCATTCCCATTACAGCTTATGCAGTTGACTTCGTCTGAATTTCCACCTATCACAGAAAGACCAACCTGATCCACTCCACTCCTTCTGGAGCAGGGCATCCCACCGAACCATTCCGAGAAGGATGACGCCCGAATTTGAAGAAGGCTTCCACCGACTTACCCCTCAGTATACCCGACCATCGCCACTCTCCGTTGTACCTAAAGCTTGTATGAATATATAAATACTAGCAGTATCCAGTCAGAATAACGGAGGAACTTTGTTATTCCGACCAACACATTAATAAACTGTATTTACCTCATATCAGAGATAGTGGCGGATTTATCAAGAGCACCTGGTGCCTCAGCAGTTGGCGTTCGTAGTTCAACACTAACCCGGTTTTCGTCATTGTTACCTGCTGCAAAAAGTTAATGAAGTCCAGAATTTGCAATAGATTCCAACTTGGACGCGAATATGTATGAGTATAGAGTGATTTGTTTTGGATTGACTAGTAGGACCTTGTACGCGAACATTTCATAGCATTCAGTAGTTTTCGAGAGAAGAGGGCACCTGGATTTGCTTTAAATACTTTCATCAACTCTGACTGTTGTTAGGGACCACAAATCCAGCCGAACCCGTCACTTCAGAAGAGACACCAGTTATAAAACTAATTCGAAATACCACTAATAAAGTTAATTGTTCGTAAGTAACTGTTACCCCCACTCTAGGGTGCATAGAAATAAGAAATAATGGGAGGGCGACTGGTAGTTGATTTCTTGGACATGAAAAAGCTATGAAAACTAATTGATTCTATAAGCATTGATTCATGATGAGAATCATTTCACAAAACCATCTAATACAGGTTTGTTCACAGGCCATTCCGTACAGATGGTGCAGCTGAACATTAAATTTCTTGGAATCATCGCTACAGTCGATTATGCTGTGCGAGTGGGCAGGCTACTATGGGGGTGATAGTAACGGGAGTCGATTTCAAGTAAAAGTCAAGAAAAATGTGGAAGCTGATAAAGACGTCTTAACTGCTGCGAAAAAAAAGGTTTCTTCAGATTTGGGAAAGAATCCTCGAAGCAAAATCCAAATTGCCTCTTGCGTATTCTTCATTTCTTGTGGTAAGCGAAGGTTGATAAATTTTTTTTTCGCAGTTTTTTAGCCATTTTGACCATCCTCGTTCTTCCATGAGGTGAGAAACAGCGCATTAAAGCTACTATAGCAAAATACGCGCTAGTCTCAAAAATAAAATTACATTTTCCCTCGATTTGATAAAAATGAAGTAGGATAGAAACGAAAGTACAGAAGCACTGCATTTTGAGCTCCAAACGCGAGGAATGAGTGCATTTCCATTCAGAAACATTTTTTGATAAGTGGAGTAGAAGTAAGAAAGGGAATGCTATACCTCATCACATCAGTATTGTCCTGATAGCTCACTACAAGCTTGAAATAAGGATTTCATATTTCCGTCAGTTGACAGCCCAAAAATGGCGGTGTGCTAAATATGAGGCCACCACTGTATGTGAATGTTGGCGCAGACTTTCGTGGATGGGACTTAGGAACGACTCCAGATTTTAAAATTGGGAAGCAACTCTCCGTCCACTTCCATAGAACAGTTTTTTAGCACCAAACGATATTCCTCCACTGATATTTTGAATAGAGAATCCGAAGTCAACAATACAAATAGAAGGAATGAGAAAATTCCATAAGTGAATGACGAATGAATTTCAAAAATTGTGATATTTGTAGCTGATATATAGTGAGTAGTATGGGCGACCGAGGCCAGGCCTCCACCGGCTTCCACCGGCTGGAGTGGCCTGGCGGTTGCCTTTTGAAAGACCCGAGGCCAGGCCTCCGCCGGCTGTGGTATCAAAGAGGTAACTCGTAGGATTTGATTTTTTTTTTGATCGCTTTGTTCATAACTTCGCTTGACACACTGTTGTGAGGTCCCAGTATTCCTGCGATTTCTCTCATGGCTGTTTCGGTCAATCAAAAGGGGAAATGATGCTTCAGTCGAGAAATGAGTGTGGGCAAGCGATACGTAAGTAAACAACAACACTAAAGAAATTGGAGAAAGCGAAGGTAAACAGGGAACCAAAAGTAAATTAACAGGAACGGTCAGCCTCTCGTTCGTGAAAAAAGTTTGTACATATATCCACAGACAGCACTGCCTACATCTGTATTTATGAGGAGTGTAATTTTCATATACAGTGTTGCGCATTCTAAGTACGTAGATGTCAAGGGTGACCCTCGACCAAAGCACATGCATGCTCTTTCTGTAAACTTCTTGTCTTGTGAAGAGGATGGGAGGATAGAAAGCGACACATTACCATACGTAACCGCACAAATTCATGAGAATCTTACTCATTTCACACCAGTACAGGTAACCTCTGTGAAGGACCACTTCCAATTACCTGAAATGATCACAGGATCGCCACTGTCGTCCACGAAAATAGACGTCGAATTAGTGATAAGATAGCTACAAAGTGACGTGTGCACGTCCAAACCATTCAACAAATGAGAATCACCGCCATCCAGCGTTGGCGGAGCCCTGAAAAGAATGAAATCAACGATGAACAACCACGCTAGTTTTTTTTTTCATCTAATTTGCCCTACCTGAACAGGTTAGGTGCCCAGACAATGGCCAAATTCTTTGCGGTCATATCGGTAAGTGAAGTGTAGCTGCAAAGTCGAGAAAGGTGTCGCATAAGGTACGTTGCAGTTCTGGAAAGCGCTTCTATTGTTGGGTTAACAAGGTAATTTTCCATCCAACTAAAGTAGACATACTTCTCACTTTTTGCACATTGAAATAAATTATTGTTGTCAGCGCATTTGTTTAACACAAATTTGCACACGGCCATACTTGTACTAATACTAGTACTCGGATTGTTTAACTACAACAACACTTAATGTATCTAGGAAAAGTAAAGGCGTAAGACACGAAATCAAAAAAAAAGAACGAATAGCGAAACTAGATGAAAAGAGAGCAGTGAAATGAAAAAGGTAGCTATAGGAAAAACTCAGACTGTCAACGTTCACATCATCTGAAAAAAAAGCAACAAGACATTCTTCGATGACGAGTTTTTTAGCTCAATTAACAGAAGTGGATGTGAAGATGTTCTGTTGCACTGAAACCTGGCACCGAAACTCTCATGAAGGTGCTGACAACGCATGGATGACCAACCGCCAACAGAATTATAAGGGCATGCTCCGTCAGATGACAGTTTGAACACCGGAAAGCTAGCTAGAAGATTGCTGTAGACGAATTGAATGCAGCAGTAGAGATGTACATCACTCATGTTGCATACATACTTCGTAATACAAACATCTCCAGAGGATCTCGATTCATATACATTTCTTGACGTACGGCGGCCTAATTCCAAAATATATTTTAAGGCAGTTACGGCAAATTTTAGTCGCTAGAACATTACCAACCAACGAACCAGTGGTTTTCAATTTTCAGATAATTTGAAGCATCTATAGCACATTAAAAAAGGAGTAAATATTGGTGTGTTCACAGGCTGAAGGTGAGCGGCGCGGTTGTGCGCTACTAAGCATGATTGATGTTGATTAAAAACCACCGCTTCACAGCGCATGATCCTCCTATCAATACTCACTACCGGTTGAATGGACTATACTTTTGGAAGTAACTTTGTTGTAAATCATGTTTTGAGTAGATAAGGTGGCCGGCGTTGACCAGTCCTTTTTTGAAAGGATGCGTCACGCATTCGAGTTCAATTCAGAACCGCAGACGCTTTCGAGTGCGAATGCAGTCTAGGCAATGAACTGCAGCGCCACTGGATGACCAAGTCAACTTCTCAATGTCCAGGAAATTCTGGCCAATTTCCGACCGCGAAGGAATGAAAGGCTTGGATTGCTAGTGGTGAGGATGAAAGCACTGACCATGAGGAGCGACCGTTATAGGTGACGTAATATTGCATATAGACACAGGAGATGATATAAGGCATCAGATAAATAAAACTACTCATTGCAAGGCTAAACTGCAGATTCAGCGAGTTGCTGATGTCTTCCCACTGGCTGGCCGTGCAGGTTGCTTGTGAGCTTGATAAAATGGCACTCCGTTTTCCCATTTTCTCTAATTTTTTGTGGCACTTAAAGTGTGACCTCCTTCCCTTCTCTTCCTTTGCTGTTGACTGTTTGAATCATGCCCTTTTCAGCTCTTTCGTAGTACACATGGCTCATCCTTTTCGAAAATGTTTTGTCCTTTGTTTTGATAGATGAACCGATACGTGTGTGCGATTTCGTGGTGTTCAACACATTGTTTGGCAATCTCATGGCAAAAGAGCGGGAGATGGGCGGGTCGCCCATGCTATGTAGCACATCTCATAACCAACAGATCACCCCGAATCTCCAACTTCCCAGAAATTACAGAGCTCAAGGAGATTTCCTGCTATGGATAGAGTGCGCTCCTCATAAAATCACATTAAACTGAATTTGGCTGAATTTGGTATTCATTCCTTTTCTTCTACCTACTACAGAAGAGAAATTCCCTGAAAGCTGCCGTTCCTTGAAACTTGGAAATTCGGGATAATTCGAATTATGAACAGCACCTTAAAAGCTACAAACCTCGCTTATCCCCCTCCCCCTCTTGCGTCTGCGTTTGACATTCGAGCCAAATAAAATCGTTTACAATACCCACGCGCTGGGTGTTGTAGGACCGAATGTGGTATGAAAGTCAGATTGGGTTTGAAATACCTGTTAATTACAACATCTTGAATACTGGAAGAGGTCCAAAGCTCGTAAAGAAGAGTACTACTGCTCCTTGTACGTCCAGCACAATACTGTCTACGACTAAGAGTCGAGTATGTATGCCCTTCTTCATGCGCCGACACCCAGCACATAGAACAAATTCATCTTTTAAAACCAGTGATACATTCGAAGTCAACTCACCTTTTATGATTCAACTAAGTTTCTCATGGAAAAGATATAATTGCATCTGCAAAAGTCAGTACACGGCAGCAGGGTCCTCATTAGAGTTTTACATTCGAAAATATTTTTCGAGTATTCGAATATCTGAATTTTCGAATTTCTAATGACCTCCGAATTCTCGAATATTCGAATTTTCGAATTTTCGCGAACTATCGAATTTTCGAATATTCGAGCTTTCGAATTTTTTGGAGCCACCGAATTTTCAAATATTCGAATTTTCGAATTTCTAGGCATCGCCGAATTTTCGAATATTCGAATTTTCGCGGACCACCGAACTCTCGAATATTCGATGTTCGAATGTTCGAATATTTATTCGAATAACATTCCATTTGGTGAGAACATTTTGTACACGTGCATGTAGGCGAACAATGCGATATGTTTCCCAATCACAACGGGCATGAAGTTCATCGGATAGTAAGTTTCACTTGCCGTTTTGGAATTTATCATAACTTCCTCATGAGTGGAAGCTTGTGGTGCTGTGGAGATAATCTCTTATCGGTTTTAGAATTGCAACTGTTCAAAATTCCTGAGCTCAAGAACGCCTATCCCTTTTGAGGCCTGAACCCATCATTAAAGGATCGTGAAGTGGATCAAACCCTTCGTCCCTGAAAAGGCTTCCTCTTTGATACCTCTGTGTTGTAATTCAACAAAACGAGCCAAGATAGTGAATGAAGAGGTACTGACGCGGTAAAATGAATGTTGGGTGCAGTGGTTCAGTTATCTTAATCATGAATGAGCTTTCAGTGATTAATAAAAATGAGTCAGCGATACTAAAAAAGCACTGCGTGTTACCTCGTTCCTCATCATTACTTCTGTTTATCCGGTCCAGCTGCATGCTTGTACGTTGAGTGTCAAAACCAAAGGAACTTCTAAGATGTCGGAGTGGGTTTGGGCAGAAACGATAATGAGAGGACCTCAAGATTTTGTGTGAACTTTGAATTTCATAGATAACGGTTATGTACTTAGAAAGAGTTTCAACGGAGCAGTAGTTGGAAATCGGCTAATTGTACGGGAAGAATGCTGTGTAAAAGTTATGACTATAGTTTGCAGTTCACCTACATAGTTCTGGAGGAAAGGTTTGAATAATCAGAAGTTTAGTTAGGAATGCCGGTCTTTTAAGTGTCCAGAGAAGTACATACGTAGGTTCACCGGAGAGATCATCGTTGCCAACGCCGTATAATTCGCAGAATTGCGGCTTCAAAGCTTTCAGATGCGGTCGGCGGCTTTCAAATGCGTACAAGGATATGCGCAGGTTTTTGGGAAAATTGGGATTGAAATGAAAAATTAGGGATTCGGGGTACTGCTGTTTCAATTGGAACGGTTCTTCAGCGAGAAAGTGGAACTCCAATAACAGTTGCGAAGCAAAACAATTCCAAATATTCGAACTTTCAGGCTGAAATGCTCGAATATTCGAATTTTCGAATAATCCAGGACTCTCGAATTTTCGAATTTTTGCGATCCATCGAATTTTCGGATATTCGAATTCTCGAATTTTTCGGTACCTCCGAATTTTCGAATATTCGAACTTTCGAATATTCGAACATTCGAACAAATACTCGAATTTTATTCGATTCGGTCAAAACTCTAGTCCTCATCCTGCCAAATTAGTACTCCATTCAGTGCTTTAGCTGTACTTAACCTAATAAGAATCGATATTATAGGTACTAACATGAAAACGCTTTTAAAACTGATGTCACTCACCGTAAGTGAGCTGTCGGCATAGTCTCCATCACACTTCGTAGTTTATTTATTTTATCGGGTTCTGGACCTTCGAAAGCTGCCTGAAGTAATCTCCTTTCCGTTTACGAACCTTATTACATATATGGGTACGCTAAGGAACACAAGACTTTATGTGGAGAATCAAACATGAGAGGGAGGACACATGGGAACCCCAGGATGTCTAGAAGGTGATGAAAGTGAACGACAGCTGTAATCACGAATACTTACCAAAATTTTTGAATAAGACTGGAAGGTGAAGAGTGGATTAGGAAGTTGCCGGAAATATTGCTTCAATAAGGAGGAAACTGAATAAATGTCCCTCTGCCCAAACTCGAAGAGATCGGGTTCGTTCCCGCTGTCGAATTTTGCCCTGAAGTTAACAAGTTCACGCCGATCTTGTATAGTGTTTCTCACACTAAACAAACAAACTAAATGTTGCATATCTGTATGATAATGGCGTGAAGAAGTGCAGTTTCTATTTTAGGAATATTCTGAGAGTCTGCTATCATCATGATATTAGTTGCTCAAGTTTGTCAGTAAGAAATAAAAATGGAAAATGTTGTCGCATAGAAAATCGCCCCATTCTTTCAAAATCTATGCGGTACGGTATTAGCCCGTTAACTACATATTTTTGTGTCCTAGGAGGGAATAAGCAAGCTAAAAAAGGGACATCGAACTACGATCAGATGACCCCCCTAGAAATTTTAAATGGAGTCTCGAAATCAATGATATAAATTTCCTGGTGTAATCAGAAACATTTTTCAAAACTGACGTCGCTTCAACTTTGCATGATTCCAAAAGTCATCACCACTTACGCAGTCATATACTGTAGGTGACCAGAGGCAATTATGGTAATATATGCTTCGTTGTTTATGGCCTTTTTCAACCTGAGCTTCAGAAAACCAGAATTTTTCTCACACACGTCGATGCAAGTGATCCTAGAGTAGCTGTGCAAACCATACCTCAGTTTTTGTATGTTAGATTGAATTCCACATTGACGATAAATCCCAGTGACAACGCCTTGATGCTCGATGGCTTCACAACATCTCTCGACGATCAGAGGAACTGAAACTCAACCTTTTATTCTATGTGGGATAGAAAGAAGTGGCGATAAGGAGACAAAACTCTGTCAGGCAATGGTGCCAAGGGCACATCTAGCGAATTAAGTTGTGGTTTTCAAAAATCGGAAAAAAACTGGATTTGGGTCAGGTTCAAAAGGACAACGCTGAAGTAGAATGCACGAAAATATCGGAATCACGACAACTGGAATTATTCCTTGCCAACTAGCACTAGAAAATTAACGGAAATCAGAAACTTCATTTTTCTCGGCCTTCATGGATAATGCTATGGTCTGCATACTCACAAGGTCGTACTTTCGTGATAGTCACAGGTAGCAAGCATAATTTCAGAAAAAAAATCGAAGATAGTGGATCCAGAAGGGTATAGTATTGCTTCGAAGTGGAATATCTTCAAGAGCATGGTTTAGTAATTTTTTTCTTTTATGTTTTTTTTTTTGCTTCTGCCAATGGAAATCAAATTGGGCGTGGTTATGGTTCTAGAAAACGTGACAAAAAGCCTTTACAACGGCACCTTTCCGACCAGTCTTGTTCAAATGGTCAACAAGAGCTGTGCCAAAAACCGGGTCGCGGAGGCGGATACGATGCTTGAGTAATCCTGGTATTCGACGAGCTGCCATCAGGGAAGCCTGAAAATGGAGAAATTCGCCTGTTGAATCCTACCAAGATGCGTTTAGCGTGGAGATCTACGAAGTAAAATTCCTTGTAAAAAAGGAACAATTCGCAACTCCAATTGATTAAGCATTTTGTTGACTATTCTTCACTTCATACTTCCTCCCATCTATCATTGCAGCTTCTCTAAGACGCTTCTGATTGCAAGGATAACGCTTATTACGTGTAGATGTGTATCAAGCTTGTGGCGATCGTAAATTTTTTATAATCTATTCATAACAATCATAATCATAATCATTCTTCACACTATCATACGTGAAAGGAATGTTTTGAGAAACTTCTCCATTACTATCTAGGCAAGAGTAACTTCAGTACGATGTTCTTCTCAACATCCGCATTGACATTATCAAATGAGGGACCGACTTAATCGTACATAAATTGAGAAAATTCTGTTGTCGCTCGCCTTTCATCTTGTTCCTGGCCCTCATAAATCTGATGATAACATAGCTTCTGATTACCAGACTGGTCCCGGCGCAATACTAAAGGGTTACGAGCAACAACCATCTACGCATACGTAGCCAAGACGTCAGAAGGCAGAGCACTCTATTTTCCCATTGTTACGCATTTATGGACACGAATGTTGCCATTTAGCCATGAATTTGCATAATCCACTTGAACAGATGCAGAGTTCAAAAGTGATATCCGAGACGGCCGTGTATTTATTTATTTATTCACTTATTCAGTCAATAACAAGATGGGGTGGGTGGTAATAGAGATATGAAGTAATACGTTGTTATTGACTTTACTTATTGTTAGTAAATTATTTATGTTCCCAATTGTGTTGTTTTGAAGGCTCCTCGTGAACGAAGTGAACCAGCGAGCCCGAGAGCAAAGCCAATGTAGCTGGAGGGTGCCCCATAAAACACAGACCAGCACATCCGGGAGAGAGAAATCAGAAGAAGTAGGCTGATGGGAGGTAGAAGGAGGATAAAAGTTCAAAACAATATACTAGTAAAACAAGTATTAATAACGGTGTTGCTATGACAAGTGTGGTGGTGAAACATAATGGATAGCGTCTACTTGAACACTTCGTTCTCTTCAAGTAACTGGAAAATTCGAGTAAATCGAAGGGAAGGTCTGTGAAGGGAGGATTCGCCTGCAAGCTTTTGCAACGGAAGCAAAGATATGATCGGAACTTGGAAAAGCCAGCACATCGGCGTGTAAGCATGTAGTACAGAGAATACTACTTGCTAAGAGATGCCGCAAGAAGATACCACCACCTACTAAAAGAGATTTCACAGATTATGAAAGCTTTACCCGTTGGAATATTGCGCAGTGAGCAGCAGTTGCAAATCATAAGTCATAAAAATTTAAGGGGAATAGTAGTCTTCTGAGCATTTACATACCTTGTTCGAAGTAGAAAAACGACCAGGAAGGCGCTTGTCGTCTATAAGGCGCACACAATCACTTGGAAATGAGCCAACCTAAACAGTAGTGATGCTCACTTGAGAATTTGTGTGAATTCATCTGTGAAGTGGAAAAATCTGGAACTAAAATGGAAGTAAAGTACAGCACCTCAACCATCCTAGCCTCGGAATCCTGTCCGCGCTCTCGATTCGCAATAGTTAATTTTGCCTTCCAGAAAACACCCTCTTTTTGAGGACCCGAGTTCATATCAATAATCGAGAGAATGTCACCAACCTAAACATTGGCAAGATTTCACACTTTCTGAAAAAGCTCCAAATTTCCTGTAAATCTTCTCGTTCATAGTTGGAGGACGCACTGTTATTCAGAGATTTTATATCATACAAATAGTGCAAGATTTTGGGATACAGTTTTCTGACTATCAAAGTAAGTGACGTAACAGAAAAAGGTGATGAAAACGGATCAAGGATAAATTCTGTCACCCTGAGGCGAAGATGGTTTTCTGAAGTGGGCACAAACTCCTTTGTAACAACTGCAGCTGCAATGGCTGGGGTGTTGATCGCAGTGTCTTCGACCGGCTCGAAATGGCCACCTCGACAGTCCACCTTAATACTCTACTTGACTTCCAAAAATGCTTGTCACGCAACGGAACTGCACCTCCAGAAATTTCAGCACAGGGTAGCAGGTAATGATGCTACCAGTAAGCTGGGAAAGTCTGGTTGTATATCGTTCAAGGATCTCCTGAAATTCACGAACTCAGCCGTTTATTATGTTGAAGACGCTTGATGTTGCACTCTACACTTCACACTATTCAGTTCATCCACCATGTTTACCCACACGAATAGTTAAGTGGTACCTTGACGTCCTCTTCTGGTAAATCATCATGGAATTCAAGCTCCTCCAAGTGCGAAAATCGTCTCTCAAATACGCAGCGATGAAGCTGTTGGTCGAAATTCGACAACTCCGACAAGCTCCGCGAAATCGACCTTAGAATGAACATATTGCATTAGCTAATATAAAAACTGCTCCATCGTGATATGTTTGTCATTCGAACTCTAGCTTATACATAATAAATGTTCAAAACCTCGTAAACCTCGTAGACTTTCACTAATCCTTGCAGCCTTGATTTTGCTGAGAAAAAAAAATGCCGTGGAGCTCGTCGAACTACCGAAGGAAGTTCATGTTGGCTGAGATGTGTAAATGTTGTAATTCTGGCCTATTAATCTCCTACGATGAGTAATTTCCCCTTCGGATGGTCCTCTTAACACAAACAGGAAATGGATACGATACTTCTAGCCTCGCTTATTAAGAGGCATTATTTGAAATCTGGTCTCATTGACTGACATTATAGCACTGCAACACAAATGCAGCTACATGTTGAAAAGCTCGAGCTAAAAGGCAGAGTCCAATCTCTTTATGGAATCAAAACCAACGGCAGCTTCTGGATCTGCTCGCCACCCTGAAGTGGAGAGGGGGAGGAGAGTGGTACGTTCAGTCTGGGCAGGGCGGTGCGGACTAGGTCCGCGTAGGGGTCTCATCAACTGCGCTAAGATTCTTGAAACGACACCCAAGAAACCAACGATGGCCAGCGTGATTGGTCATCGTAGAGACTACGTAAGGCTAGGAGCGCACGACGCGAAGGCTGGTTCACTAGCCTGGTTTACTTGGTTGTGCTTTCATGAATCCCAGTTCTAACTAGTCCTAGGGCCCAGCTGCGCTGCCCTTTTCAGTACCACCGATCTAAACTCTCCCCATAAATCTGGCTATATACACAAACTGTTCCAAAGTAGCACTTAAATCCATTTTTTTTTTGAAGCGGTTCTGTATTAGTTCGCTGAGCCACGCTTATGTGGCACGCCATGTGTCACTGTAGATCATATCGATCGAATAGCATAAGGCATGTAAGCCAAATCCGCCACTGTGACGGACAATCAGCACATGTGTGGCGCCCCGCCCAGACGTCCCATGAGATCTTTACTCTTTACTGTGGTTTTCACCACTTTCCTAACTTATTGAAGTGCGAACTATAAGAATCAGAATGACGAGAACATCCAGGATACGTCGTCAACATCGAAGACGAGTTAGTAAACAATATCTTGAACCGGTGCTGCTATCTTTCTTTTACGATACTGTTATTTCTTTGCACATTCTTCAAAATGAGTACAACGAAAAGATTAAGCAGAGACATAGGATGAGGTTATTTATTCTTCCTACGGATCGAGAATAAATTAGTCTCGAGAGATACAAAATTCGAAAGCAAGAGGATTTCATGAAATATGTGAATTTTTCATCTAAACTGAAAAAAAAAATCATGAAACAGCTCAGTCAACTATATGTCGTTCTTTTTTTCATAATGTATCAAGAGTCAGTATCAAGAGTCAATCAACAACATATAACTTGACAAGTTTCGTGCGCTATATCCATCTACTATTGCTTTCTCTCTTTCTCTTTCTCTCTCTCTCTCTCTCTCTCTCTCTCT
>KN768028.1:0-22817 GCA_000816745.1 Ancylostoma duodenale | reverse complement strand
ATATATATATATATATATCAGGTTGGAGCGAAATCAATTGCCGTTTTGGGGTATGCACAAATAAACTTCTCTTTTCTGCGGAATTCGAGCAATTTCAAGACAACTTGGCTAAGCTTCTGAAAGTGCTTTTCCTCTTCTTTCAAAAGCCTCTTCAATGTTCTGGCTAGCTCTTCTCAGTGCCTTTCTGTAGAGTCGCGAACAAATGATGAGCCGACGCGATATTGGGGTCATCATGGTTAATGATTTCAAACTTAATCGCTTTTTAGCGGAGGTGTCCGGTAATCTTTCATTTGTTTTGGCTCAGGATTTTCTTTTATTGGACAGTGAGCTATCAGTCCGCGAAATTTTCTTCCAGTGATTTTGAACGTCAACGCAACTATGATCGTGATGGGAGGTTGTTCCTTGGCGGTCAAGTGTTAAGGACAGTCATAAAGCCCAAATCGATCCTACCATTGAGACGTTGAGAGCAGGGATGGATGCTTACAATCGACAGAGTAGGGAAGGTGCGGGACTGAACACCCCCCGATATAACTGCCGACCAGCGTCTCATCCGCTGTGACTTCTTTTCTAACTTAATTTTTCGTCCCTTTCCAAAATGACTCGTTGCTGGACCAGGTAACTACTGTGATCGAAGCTCGGTTTCTGTACGATAACAAGAAATGCGAATGGATTTGGGTAGAGACGTTTTCCCACTTCTAACTTTTTCTAAATCAGATCTTCTCTCTAGGGAGGTTGTGTCAAGAGTTTGTGGTCCTGTAAGGAGGTAATTCACTGCAGCTTTCTCCCACCTAGTCAAGCGTTGACAGCAGAGTCCTAACATTGTAATTTCGAGTTGGTGTCCGAAAATCTCCTGTAGATGTGGCTGGCAGTGGTGAACAGAACCAAGTTTCTCCCTGCTCCAGGATAGCGCTAAGCCTCTCACTTAAAAACTTACCCGGCAAAAAATTGCACAGTAAGGCATCGAGGTTCTCATTAATTCTTCCCATTCGCCAGACCTTTCCCTTACTGAATATCACTTTTCCCGAGTTCTAGATGGAAACCTGTGAAAGCAGCAAATTGCTATCTAGAGCATGTCGAAATCGCCTTCCAAAAGTTTGTGGATTCTTGCGATCTCAGTTTTCATTTCAGAGGCATACGATTTTTACAGCTTGGTCGGGAAGATGTAGGGAATTAAATGAGAATTATCAGGTTGGTGCGAAATTAATTGCCGAAACAAACACTCCTGTTCAAAGTGTTATAACTTGTCTTAAACACAACTTTTTCCAGCAGTTTAATGCTCATTTAATTCGCTAAATCTTGGCGGCGAATGCAGTAAAAATTGTGTGCCTCTACAATGAAAACAGAGATTGCAAGAACCCACAAACTTTTGGAAGTCGATTTCGACATGCTATAGATCAGCGGTCTGCTGTTGTCGCAGGTTTCCATCTAGGACTCGGAAAAGTGGTATTCAGTAAGCGAAGGTCTAAGGAACGAGAAGAATTAAAGATAACCTCGATGCCTTCCTGTACAATTTTTTGACGGCTGAGTTTTTAAGTGAGAGGCTCAGCGCTATCCTGGAGCAGGGGAAAACTTGATTCTGTTCACCACTACCAGCCACATCTACAGCAGATTTTCGGATATCAACTCGAAATTGCAATGCTAGGACTCTGTCAACGCTTGACTAGGCTGGAGAAAGCTGCATTCAATCCCCTCTTTACAGCGCCACCAAACTTCTGACAAAACCTCCTTAGAGAGGATCTCGCTTAGGAAAACTTAGAAATCGGAAAACGTCTCTACCTAAACCCATTCGCATTTCTCGTTATCTTACAGAAACCGAGCTTGGATTATGGTAATTACTTGGTCTAGCAATGAATCGTTTTGGGGCGAAAAATTATGTTAGAAAAGAAGACATAGCGGATGAGACGGTGGTCGGCAGGCAGGTCGGGTGTGTTCCGTTCCAGTTCCGCACCTTCCTCACTCTGTCGATTGAAGTCAAATGTTCTGAAACTGTGGTATAATAAGCATCCATCCCTGCTCTCAACGTCTGAATGGTAAGATCCGATTTGGGCTCTACGACTGTCCTTAACACTCGATCACCAAGGAACAACCTCCCATCACGATCATAGTTGACTTGGCGTTCAAAATCTCTGGAAGGAAATTTCGCGGACCAGTAGCTCATTGTCCATTAAAAGAAGATCCTGAGCCAAAACAAGTGCAAGATTACCGAACACCTCCGGTGAAAAGTGATTGAGTTTGAAATCGTTAACCATGATGACCTCAAAATCGCGTCTGCTCATCATTTGTTCGCCACTCTACAAAAAGGTAGTGAGAAGAGCTAGCCAGAATGTTCAAGCGGCTTTTGAAAGAGGAGGAAAAGCACTTTCAGAAGGTTACCCAATTTTGCTTGAAATTGCTTGAATTTCTCAGAAGAGAGAAGTTTATTTGTGGATACCCCAAAACGGCAATTAATTTCGCACCAACCTGATAAAGTGATGAAAAAAGTTGTGTTTAAGCCATGTTATAACACTTTGAACTGGAGCGTTCCTTCCGGCAATTAATTTCGCACCAACCTGATATATATATATATATATATCGTAACTAATAACGGTGAATCAACACTACGGGTAGTTTTGAATAAAACTGGTGCTTGAAAGGTTCATTCGGAAGGAAGAAGATTCGAAAATTTCAACAAATGAAAGAAATTGGAGTAACATGCATTTGAGTGAGGACCATATGTGATGAATGAGACTTCGCAGAATCTTCTAAAAATTTATGTGATCATCATGACAAACAACCCCGAACATAAGATTTCATCAATGAAAGTTTTCTTTTTCTCCAATCCAAATAAGGATTTTATTCAGAATGCCTGGCCATCTTCGCTGGTAAAACGCACAGTGGTCACACTCTTCTTTGTGAGTTTGCGTAGCTGGCAGCAGAAGTAGCGTAGCACCTGTTTATCCACAGGGCATCATTGGCCCTCCCCTCTTCAAATGGGATCCAAACGCCCGCCCACTTCGGATCTCACCGCCAGTCATTTTTTAGGACACATGATCGTTCATATGCCTTTACAGTTTTGATTAAAAGTCGATTACATGGAGCTTTACATCACTGGATTAGTTCCACGTTTCTTCTTTTTTGCAGTAAGTTCTCTTTAGGGTTGTAGTTCAATATTGCGGTCTCCTGCCGCCTTGAGAAAACATGCATTGGTTCACGCAGAGAGAAAATTTGTCTGTAGCCAGTGTGGGAGGAGTTTTGCAGAAAAAACGAAGCTAAATCGTCATATGCTCACGCATACTGGAGAAAGGGCGTTCAAGGTGTAGTTTGTTGCTTATTAGCTTATCCAAATTTTTAGCATTAGTTTTCGAGATATGAAATGTCCGGAAATGTTCAAAAATGAAGAAATGTCTAACACCTTAACGACAGTGGTGGATAGCACTTTAGCGGCCATCATGGACCAAGGAACTTATCCGCGCAGAGTTTAATTTCGAACATCTTTCTGATCAAAATTATTTCACCAACAAGCAATCTGTTGGTGGGATGGCACAGCTTTGTCGATGCTATAGTGGTGCATTTCGACTGATTGTACCCCCCCCCCCCCCTCAATTTTTGTCACTTTGTTACATTCAAAATTGGACATTTCATACCGATGTTTCGTTTTGAATCGAACATTTTATACGCAGTGTTGCAGCAAAGCATTTTCACTGGATTGTCTTTGGATATTCCCAATCCTAAAACATATAATTGCGGATTGCTTATAGCATCATTTATCTAGTTACTTTTATTTATTTCTAGTGTAAACACGACGGTTGCAACAAGGCATTTTCATTGGAAGCCAACTTGAAATCGCACATCAAGACACACACAGGTATCTCACGAATTGTTGTTTGCGTTTTGCTTCGAAGCACCGCCTGTTTCTCCATGTTTTCGGGATTATTGAAAAAAGGAAGTTCTTCCTCTTATGGCTGGGATTCGGAAACGCTTAACCGGGCACTACCATATCACCAAACCTACTTTCGCGCCCTGCCTCTCTTAACTTCACTTAGGATTACGTACGTAACATTACGTTACCTAGTATATCAAAACCGATAACGCTAACCAGTGCTTATTTGCTTGGTTATCGTTTCTTAGCTAGCCCAGGAACTGTATGCAAGGTTATGTCTGTTGGTAACGAGAATCTAGCGAATATGTATCTGCGTATTGGCGGTTTTGTTTACCCTCCAATCCCATCTGCTTTGGGGACGCACCCGTGCGCGAGCTTTCCGTTTCGTAGCGTATCGTCGAAAATTTTCGCAATTTTGCGATTACTTATCGCTGTGGAAGAAAATTGTTTTCAATCGGCCAGTGATTCTGAAGTCGCTGTACAGGACATATACGCACCCAGTGCCTCCACGTGCTTCTCAGATGTAGTTAAGTGCATGATGTATTCCAGAAGAGGATTTTTTTTTTGCAATTTATATTCTTTCTTTATGGGCAATATCAATTGGTTCATAAGAACTCGGTCAGAAAAATAACTCTCTCTTCACTACATCGCACTGCAGTTGAAATGAAAAAAATTACAAAAAAAAAACAAAAAAAAACGAGGTAATCCTTTCAACGAACTTTTTAACCAATGACTTTGCGGATAGCTCGCGACCGTGGGATATCTTATCATTCAATGTTACCTCTATCTTATAACTTGCCAATATCGCATACCTTTAATAGTTGTTTGAGACTGTTGTTTTTTAGGTGAGAAGTCGTACAAGTGCTCGTACTGCAATCATGCATTCACTCATCCGTATAATCTACGTGTTCATATATCGAGACGACATAAGTTACTAGATTCATCGTAAACATTTATTCAAGCCTTTTTTATAACGTCTTTGATGGAAATATTGGATAAATTTCGTACAATCAAATGTATTTATGAGATCGTCAAACTTAATATAATTATATAATATGATTTGCTGTGTATAGGCTGCGAAATGAGAAACATCCGAAGGTTCGTCTAATACAGCACCAACGAATAGTTACGAAAATGGAATCGTGATTATTCCGATTCAGCTCTAGAAAAAATCCTTTTGCAGACGCAGTCTCATATCATAACCGCTAGGCACCAGCGCCGCCTGATGCGCTAGGTGAGACACGCATTTTGCGTGTCAGGATGTGTCAGAAGTCCACTGTCAGTGTAGCGAATGCGCTCAGCGGTAGGTGAGTATGTGCCACTGGACCAAAACTGTATAGTGATGAGTGCGATCATGTTTTTTGCAGAATTGGCCTTCAAAAAAATCAAAATCGAGCATGAACCAAAAGCGTTATCCATAGGTCTAAGGCAAATGAGTGCATCGTACGAATGTTCTGTTAGAAGACTATGTTTGGCAACAAATCTGGCCAGGGTTGACGCTCCAGGTCCGGATTTCTGCATTATTCTAAAACTTGGAGATATCCACAGGGATTGCTGTAATTGCTGTATTTGTGGGTGACCCACATGCTCATTACGGCTGCTTTCGAAGCAATTAAATATTCGTCGGATCAAATTCAGAAACATTGCGAATTATTGTGATAAAAAACAATGTTCACGTGTAATGGAACTAGTTCGTAGAAACTGAAAGCAGAGAAGCGGTTGAATCACCAGCCAACTCCTCGAATTTGGTTGTAATACGCTGACTGGGCGGCTGAGTAGGGCTGAGATCCGAAAGGGAAGGCAAACGCTGTCGGTTGTGGAGGGTAAACTGAGGACGACACCTGAATGTCACATGACTTGAAATATCCGCCAATGCTAGTAATATGTAGTACGTGTGTGCCACTCACTGCTGCGAACATGCCGTGTTTAATATCAGGCAATGGTTCAGAAGTCGGTTGGCTAGGCTCTGTCTCGGAGCATGATGGCTCCTCTTTTGAAGTGCTCAACTCCGGCGAGCATTTCCTGAATATTCGCGTTGTGATTCTGCTATAGACGTTATTTGTTCGAACTTCTACAAGACAAAGCCACACTGAATGCAAATGTTCACCACAAACCCATCCCCATCCACCGATTGTGGGCTGGCCGAGTCATCACGATGGTTCACACCTCCTGTCATTGCTTTTTCCTTCTCTTGCCTTTTACATTTATAACGGTGATTTTGAAACCATATTTTCACCTGAAACATTAATTCGTTCACTGCAGCCTGTCTATAGTCCTGAAGTTGCACATAAATTTTGATGCGGTACCGTAGCCAAAAGATACCTGAGGGTGACCTTACACTGTCTAATGTCGATTAAAATAATTTTTCCAAGAAAACATTTTTTCGTGCATTTGGATGTGGGGTGATTTCCATCGAATATAGCCAGCAACACCACGAGTGTTACCTAGGATAGTGTCGCCAGACACTGATCTACTCGCTTTGAGTCCGGAAACATGAGCTTTTAGGAGCAACCGGGAGTATACCTTTACTTGTGACTGTCAATTAAAGGCGCGTCCGACCCTAATTAATGTGCCTGAGCAACTTGTTCAATGTGGAGGCAGGCCTCGCCTTGCAGTGCAAATGGTATACCTTTACTCGAGGGTGTATATAATCCTTACGCGCAATCGGCGGAAAATTTTCGAGCACGCCAAGCATGCGACGCGTGAGCGGCGCGGCCCCCTTCTGGGGCCGTCCGGCTGATATCGGTCAGCCACAGGCCTCACACCTTCAAGTAAACCTTAACTATGAAAAAAAAAGAAAAACACTCATATGGGCTAAAGATCTGACGAGCGAAGGGGACCGCTGCCGCAAGAGGGCCGCGCTGCGCACGCCCCGCATACCGGGGGCGTCGAAAATTTTCCGCCGATTGCGCGTAAGGACTTTACCTTTACTGAAGAACACCGAAAACCGGGAAGGTAACTCTAATGCTGACTTCAAGGTGAGGGTAATGGTCGAGAGCATCGCCTACCTCTCATGCTGACTTCAAGGTGAGGGTAATGGTCGAGAGCATCGCCTACTCTCAAATGCACCAAGTAGAAACTAATCCAGGTTGACAGGCCGCGTAAGTAATATATTCATAACGATTTCTTCGATGATGATGATGCACACGCAGACACCTTGCTAACGACTAGTGGTCATCTAGGCCGTTCTAACAATTGACAGTCATAAGTAACAGCCGCCACCCGATCCAGCCAGTAACAGCCCCCTCCCGATCCAGCCTTGTGAACCCATTTCACAAGGCTTCACAAGACTGAGGGAAAGCTACAGAGGTGCTGCAAGACGCAGGTTAGTTATGGCTACCATGTGAGTGGGCCAGGCTTAGAAATAGGCAGGAGCGTTCGAAGAAGAGCGAAAAAGCTGGAATACTTGGCGTTGCCCCACTTTTTTTCACCCAAATTTCGTCCCCTTTTAGTGAAGAGGGCTAGCTTTTCTTCTGGTAAGAAAGGGAAATTATGTTAGAGGTTGTTTGCAGTCCTCTGTTGCTACTATCTACTACAAAAATGAGCGAGCGATTCCTCGCGCGCGACCGCATCCCGTCTGGCCAATCGTTACACTAAGCCACGGTTTCAAACGAGTCTCAGTCGACCAGACAAGACCCGTAGCGCTCGTACGATCTCAGAACTATGATCTCGGAGGAAAGATTCCGATCAGGACAGTTCGCCGTACAAGTAAAGTATTGGCTCGCGTCCCTATTTAATTCAACTGGTGAATTAAACAACGGTTAGAACTCCCTCCTCAGAAAGTCTTGAGGGAAGCATATGCCGTTGATGTTCATTAGTGATCACCTGTACTGCATATGTAGCACGTAGAGTGGGTGAGAAATGGTACCTCTCTACTTTTTTGTGCGGCAAAGCAATTGACATGGAGTGAACTGTGTTTCATTCTCTTCCTACAGGGGTCGTTCGAGGATGAGCTTGCTCTTTCTCGGCTCGCTTTCTCTTATATTATATGATAAAATGTCAAAATGTTCGTAAAAGTGTCAAGTAAAAGGATAATGCCCACAGTTGCCCAAGGCATGCTACAGGGTGCGCCATAATTATAGCGAAAAGCTATTCAAGTCACCTAGACCGAAAATGTTTAAGTTTTGAGGAACCAACGATGTAATAGTATTCATCGGTCTCTTGTTAACTAAAAACAACACTAAAATTCGAAAATATCTCCGTTGGCGTCGATACAGGCCTCGGGGCGCTTTGGGGAAGGCATCGACTGTGGCACGCAAGTATGGCGCGTCGAGCTTCTGGAGGCCTTTCGTCAAAGAAATCAGAGAACGGTAAGGTTTCGAGAAGACTTTTGCTTCCAATATCGACCAGACGCTGTAGTCCATCGGATTCAAATCCGGAGAGATGGCTGGCCGCTCGCCAAAGCTGATGAAGTCGGTAAGGTTTGTCTTACACCCGTTCTGCTCCATTCCTGCCTTGTGAGCGGGGGCTCCGTCCTGGTGGTAGGTCCAATAGCTGTGTCCAAACTGACGTTAGCCCAGGGTAGCAATCAACCCCAACTTGAGCAAGATTCTTCTCATAAAATTCTTCTTGATGCTCATTTTTCGTGACATTCGCAGGGATCGTGCACACCGGCTCCCTGCGATTTCTTCCGCATAAGATCTCTGAGATTGCTCGTAGTGGTCACAGATGCATGTCTTCCTGGTCCAGATCGATCATCTTCGGTTTTTAGGTCCTTGTCGCGTCTAAGGGATCTGTGGGTAACACTTTGATGTACTCCTAGACGCTGGTGAATCTCGCGTGCCAAAAAGCTTTGCCGGTGAAGCTCAATGCTTGAAAAACGGTGGCAGGAGCGCCTGACCATCACAAAAACGGCATATCATCGTGTTCAGATGAGATGAGCATGAACAAGTTAACCCAATGAAAGCAAGAAAAACACAGGAAAAAGTGGAGGTTCCGAACAGGAGGTCAAAGTGTTCGTGCATATGCTTGCGCTATAATTTTGGCGCACCCTGTATAATTTACCAGCTGTTTTCTCATATGTTCGAACGACTCCGACTATATTGGATATGATTAATTCTCAAGAATGCCATAATTTTATTTGAGTAACGTACGAAGATTCGAATGCGTTTGTGATCCTCAAAGCGGTACAGTAGGCTACAGAAAGCACCACTTGCCTGAGTTGGGGTGAGATGAATCGAGTTGGCTAGTTGTTCACGTTCTGGTGCTGTCAGATACTTAGCTTGCTTGAAACGTCGCTCGAGCTCGTAAACCTGTTTGTAAAACTGTAATACTTAAGCATTCGAGGCAGTGACGACATCACTCACCTGTGCCTGACTGAAAAGGACTCGTCGCTTTCTACGTTGTGACATCGGCAATTGTATACCGTGCACAGCTGCTCGAGATGGATCAATGCCGCATGGAAGCACTGCATTCAAATATTCAAAAAAATCAAATTATGGAACTGCCAGCGGTATTATTACTGTGCTACAGACTTACAAGCAGCAAATCGTGGATCGCCACCGCCATACCATGTTCCCGGATTTGTCATATAGCTGAGAGGGCTTTATATTATGAGGAACAATTTTTGACAACAACAGATGTTGTACCTGGTGAAATCACTCTGATAGCCTTGGAATGGTGCAGCACCGAAATAGGAAGCCGGCAGCGCCCCAGCTGGTCGGTAGCCAAAAGCTAGCGAGTGCTCATTTAACGGAGACGAAGTCATCTTCAGCAGTTGCTGCTGCACCCGAGCTGAATGGAAAGTCAGTACTTTGATACTTTTGTGCCTTCTCATTTCTATAGGGAAATCCGCTGGTCATTCAAAGCACCGAAAAGAAGGACAAAAAAGGGTTAAATAATGCAATGCTGTCGAAGCTGTGCACTACTGTGGTACCAGTTGTAAAATTTGATGTATCATACTTCATAAAAACATACATGAATATGCGTTCCAGGTTGTTCGTCCAAAACGGAACCACAGCAAGATTCAAAACAAGGCGAGACCGCAGGATAGGAAACCATGTAGAAACCTTGCGGCCTACGTATTATAGAATCTTAGACATTCTTGGTTTGGAAGAGGGCCAGGATTCGGTGAACCTAGTTGTCTGTTTACAACGAACACGTAGTACCAAACTCATCTCTACACTTTCAGCACTATTTTTCTCGAAAAAAGAACACTTGGGAGGCGGAGTTGCCTTGCTTTCGTTCGTTCCATTCTTAAACTATTGTTGTAACGATTTGTACCAATTACCAAAGTGTATGCTAAGGCCTGTCATTGACTGATTTACATAACTACATAAAATCATGTTGTGAAATGTGTGTTTCATAATTGTGAGGATTTCTTCGTGCCCAGCGCGTCTCGGCGGGCAAGGCTTTACGTGACTAAATCGTAGCAAATCGAGAACACTTGGAATTCGGTGCTGGTACTCAAAACTCTGAGTAAATCTTATCTTATCTTACAATATTGAACCTTATGTGTCCACATAAACATAAATCTTATATCCAAATGAATGTAGATCAATTATAAATCATGCCATCTATTTTGTTTCGCAGTAAATTTCGTTTTAACCTAGCAGTGGGACGGAAGAAAAATAATTTTGCGCACCTAGTGCTCATTCCTAAAGAAAACGGGGTGGATGTTGTAACTGTGAAAAGCTTGCTGTGACCGTGACTTTTGATCGTGGAGCATTTTTGGCATCGAAAAATTTGAGGGTATTAGGGAAAAAATCCGCGAAACGTAACTAAGGAGACTTCACTGAAAAGTCTTGTAGCATGCCATAATCATAAATTTGCCACAGTCTTGACTCAGTGTTAAATAGACTAAAACGTTAAGGATTGAAATATTTATTTCTAATGTCCTCGCTAGGATTCCTATAACACGAAAGCGAGTTCGCGAATCAACACTGCGACTGTGGAGATGTTCTGGATTTGTTTCTAGCTATGTGCTATTCAGCAAGTAACTCTTTTCTTTAGTAGAAAAGGCTGATGTTTCACCTCCTAAAAGTGGTGGAGTGGAACTCTGCTATCCACATTGAAGAGAATGCTGTGAATACCTGGCACATGCAGAAGGACGTATTCCTGTTCATAACCTCATAATTGAAATTGTTCACTATTGAAAAAGCATACTATTGATATTTTATAGCTACTGGGCAATGTAGAAGAGCCAATCCTCGTGCCTTGTAGGCCTATTGAAGAGATTTAAAAAGGCGCGAGACAATTTCAATAAATATTTGTAAAATTGCTAAATCTTCGCTAAGGCTGATTCCTTTATGCATTCTTATGTTGTTAGCATACGCATCTTCCCTTTTTCTTGGAATCTTCCCTGAATAATGTCATTCATGGGAAGTTCCTTCTCCGCTTTAGGCTCTGATTTTCAATTTTGACTCAAGTCTTGTTCCATTTGTTTCTAGGAAACTTGCAGGAGATGAGTGGAACCAAAGATACCGCGGTTCTCTTGATCACCCAATACTATTATTATCATTATTATACATAACTACTCTTAACAATTTCCATGTACTCTTTTCATTACTCTTAACAGTGTGAACACAAATGGAGGCAAATAGAAATTCGCGAACTCCTTAGGAACGAAATTGAAGCAGACTACGCTTACTTACGCTTACTGTTGATCGAGTGGCCAATCACCGGGTTTCGTGATGAGCAATGTTCCCTTTTTCCAAATGCAAATAAAAAAGAGGGAAATACGAGTGTGTCTGCACAATTTAGGCTTATCAAAGTAAGTTTGACCGAACTGTATAGGACTACATTGCACGAGACGATTTTTTTCTGTGAAAACCTTGATTGGATGTACGTATTATTTACTGTGTAAATGTGAGTGCTCATGTAACTTGAATCTTCATCACAATATTTTCCTCTGTATAAGAAGAAATCTTTACGCTGTCGAATTACGCGAAAAGTCATCAACGGCTATTATTGAACGAAGTCGTATGTACAATTCGAGGAAAAGCTGCAAAACAAAAGACGAGCTCAGCAGAATGAACGTCTAACCTTCTTTAAGTTTGCGAATAGCGAATATCAATTGGTCAAGCTAAAGCGAATTATCTCAGAACCATCTATTCGTTTTTCAGTCAATTACCAGCGTTAATTCTGGCTTTCTCATGGGCTACTACTTGTATATAAACTGAAGAACTTAAGAATGACACAGCTCACTGGATATGAACTATTGTGATCTCACGAGATCTATGTTACTCGTAATCTCCTAGCGGTGTCGCAGGAAGATAGTACTGTTTACCGAATCTTTGGTCCTGCGATCATAAGGTCTCACTCAAGATGTCCAAAGAGGTTTGCCGCTACAAACAGAAGAGAAGATCTCTTGTCGGAGCAGGAAGTGGTCTACTCCACGTTAAGGAGGCTACAGAAGAGGGCTCGCAGCAGAGTGGGGCGGTGATAAGTTGAACGACGCCGTGTGGATCGCGGTGCTCTGGAGGTGGTGGAGTGAGCACTGAGAAGCGCGGAATGGACGCTTGTGCGTGCTCGAGAGCGTCGAATATGGGCACCGCTTGGGTTCTCATGAAAAGCCGCTCTAGCACCCACTTGAAGCCGCTTTGCCGCGATTGCTCAGCCACACACACAAGTGCTCTGCGCCCAGACGCTGCGTTGCCGACGATGGCTCGCTCCGTACACTCTCGACAGGAGACTACGGTAAAATGAATTGAACAGCTAGGGCGAAACGGGCACGGGTGTGTATCACATAAATATGTTTACTAATAAACAAGAAGAGGCGTTATGTCACATGAGCAGCTCCGCCTGCACTTGGTGTTGAAGCCGTAGGTGCAGTAGAAGTTGGTGTGGTGAAATTTTTAGTAGGTTCCGTTTCATTTCCTTTTGAAATTTTCTACGAAAGCGATCGTATTATCGAAAATTGATGCAAAGAATACATCTAGTTAGCGTCTTCTAAATCTACCTTCTCTGCTACAACAAACATACTTCATTCATAGGAGTAGCCTGTCTCGCTAACAAGTAGAATTTAAAAGAATGACCTTTTAATCACTAATTTAGTTTTCATTCATGTTGTTCTGCGTGCTCCGAGCAGACTTGCACACTGTCTTTGGAAAGTTTTTAAGTTTCTTTTTGGGACTTGTTTTTATGTAAGATCTCTTCTACACAGGGCAGACGTGTCTGAGTAAGTAAAGTGTCTGAGTAAATTTACCCATCGTCAACACGAATGCCAACACGTCTACCCTAGGTAGTCTCACTTACTAAAAACGTCTACCCTAGGTAGTCTCACTTACTCATCCAAGACCAGGTTCTAGCTATCCTGGTAGGAGCACATTGTTAACAATACTGTAGTATAGTTGCTCAGCTAGAAACCATTTACTTCCTCTCTGTGGGTCCTTCTTTCTTTCTTCTTATTCCTCATGCTTAGAACGTTCCGAAAAGTTTGGATATTGCCCTTGAATTTCAAGAAGCAGCTGTTAACAATAACGCTACAAGCTGGTAACAATAACGCTATGTATGTTCTTCTCGAACACTATACTTCGCAACTGTGAAAGCAGGTCGATTAACCCTCGTTGTTTACATCATTATGAAAAATTCAGCCTACTTATTGGCGTTCACTTATATGTGCACCTCGGAGCAATTTTCTCGAACGTATCTATTAGTTATTAAATTTCGCAGGAATTCCAACAGATTCTGAATTCTCCAACATTTTATCTCGTCTCTTGGGGGAAGAATAGCACTTGAAAGTTTTGCAACCCCTACAGAATGGCCCTCAAATAATGACTATAGTGAATTCCTTACCTAGATTATTCAATGGTGAGAGTATGTTGGTGACAGAAAATCGCGGAAGCTGCGCTTTTCCGTTGCTTTTTGGCATTTCCTTTTCGGTTGCCTCCAGTTCAATGTCAGAGTCGCAATCGACCACAGTGATGTCGTCCTCATCAGGCTTCTCACGTGCAGATGACGGCAATTCCTTCATGAATTCTGAATAACGTAGGTTTTAGTGGTTTCAAGAATATCCTGAAAGGAGCATGGAAAACACCACATAAAGTGAGAGAAGCTTAGAGGAAATTCATCAAATGGTACAAGAAAAATTCCTTGAAACCACACTCTATATCTCTCCACGCTCTTCATATGTTCTCCTCATTGGGAATCCATTCCATATTTCGAGTTGAGCACCACTCGACAACATCGCGTACACGCTGATATGCGAAATTTCATTTAGACAGCTGGCGTAATCGCTGCCCGCTCTCCGCCGATTGGTGAGTTCGTCGGCAGGGGCGTGGCGTACGAGGACTACGGTGCGTGCGTTAATTAGGGCGCTTTGTTCTGGACGTCTCTCCAACGCCAGCAAAGTGTTTGAATTATTTGGCGAAGCTCTATGAAAATTCCATCTGCTTGGTACGTGAGGAATGTGGAAGGTCTTCCGGAAATGCAGGGGATTCTAAGAGATAAAATTAATTAATTAGAAATGCATGTGATCAAAGTTTTCGACTGCCTCTGGGTGGAATGTTGTGTCACATTTTACATTCTGACCATGTCATGTGATTATGGATTTCTAATTGTGCAGAAGGACCAGTTTCAATCCGTAAGTGGGGTCAATGGAGAGCAATATCGGCGCTATCAAATTAACTAGAAGATTTCCTGTATTTATTGCGCACAAAAGAAAGGGACTTTCGAAATCAAAAAAAAAGAATGCAAGGAGAATTTGCTTTATAAGCCAGAAGTGCCTAAGTCCTCAAAACGACTCGTGCAGAAGTAGGAGATGAACATACATACAAGCTTCAGCATTGAGAACGCAAAAAACATTCTAAGAAGGAGTGGTGCAAAAGAGCATTCAATGGTGAACATAAATAGAGTGCAGAAATATTACACATAGTAACCCGCAGCTTCCCCAACAGAAGCACCACTTCCCCTATAGATTACTTCTAACCATAACTGCTTCCTGCCTAGTCCTATGTATAATCTATGAATAAGTAATAATGAGCAGCAGTTGTGGTCCGTCAAGTGCGCCATGGGTACTTGAGCTTCGGCGATCCACGCGGGTCAAAGAGTCTTGCAGCTGCCGGCGCAGCCTGCTTGGCATCCGGTCGCAACATGAGCTCAACACTTGTTCAAGTTTGGTGTTCTCTGCAGGGCTGATCAGTCAGAGTAGTCTGTGCTGATTGAGAGACTTGCGTACGTCGAAAGAAATGTTTGATAGTAAAGGAAAACCAGTGAAATAGTAACAGTCATCATCCAAATAAGATCGGAGGACTTCTGATGCACTGGGAGTGGACTGCTGGTATCGAAGGAGAAAACTTGTCAGAATGCTAGACAAAGATGTCTACAGTTGATTTTAACAGTGAAGGGAATTGAGGCACACATATGAGATTGTGAAGCATTCTTAGTTGTTGAAAAAGTGTATTTGAGAACCCTGAGATTATTTTTCCTACGCTTTTTTACTAAAGTAATACCACGAATTCTAGTCGTTTTAAGAATAATTTATCTTGAAGCAAAGATCATATTGGTTTTGTCATCTTGTCATCGTTGGGCGCAAATTTGTATGCGCTAAGGATTCAACAGCAAAGCGAAACGGTAGCCCATGCGGGGAGAAAATCAAACATTTTAGAAAAATTCTAGTTGAATAATAATTTCTATGTACTAGAAGCTTGACTCTACGGACTCGATTCGGTATTCGATCTTAATTCGAGTCAGTGTAGACAACAAACATTACAACAAATCGATGATTTCTATTCTATTTTCTGTGACATCGAATATTCGAGAAAGAACGGAAGATTAAGTAGATCGAATGAATTGGTGCAGCTATTTCGATATCGAGTCGAATGTCTATCGTGTCTGAACCTTCATACTGGAGTGTTTGCGACGAACTTGAATTTCTGGAGAGAGGTTTTCACCGAACGAAGGTGGTTTTTTCTATAAGTCCGTGCTGTTACGAGTTCTTTCTTGGTAAAGAAAGAAGCCTAGGGTTCATCGTAACAGAATAAGTGGAAGCAACAAGAGATTGCACATAAGACACTGTAGTACAAATCATCAAAAAACCGCTGTGTGTCGCAGACCGCTCGAGGGCAGGCCATCCAGCCAACTAGCTGGGGAGTCTGGCAATCAGTATCAGGGCGTACAGCTTCTGAGGATGCTAGATTGCCGACTAAACAAGCCGATTAGGGTGCGTCATTGTCTCTATTGCATTACGATCCTTTCCGCGGACGCTCGTCACATCCAAACTGCGCCGTCGGCAAGCGCTTAAATTTGCGCCTCCAACCGCCAGTCGAGCCGGGGTACGGTGTCTAAATTGCATTCTCCAGGTTGTGGAGAGAAAACGAGGGCCTTCTTCTGGTGTGTATCCCATGTGGGTGGAACATATCTTTCCAGCTTAGAGACCAGGTTAGCCAAGAAACAATACTTACTATTGTAGTAAATTGCTAGTGAACTTGTAATTAACGCCTGCTCGAGGTATCCTCATGCATTGGAGCAAATTCGCAGGAAAACGCTTCAGAATTCCAGAGATTCGACTGCTACAGAACTTCTCGCTCATTATCGGAGAACCATTAGGGTGGTAGATCGAGAATGAGCATTTTTTCATTTAACAAAATATTTTCTTAAAACAAAGCTGCGACACCCCAGTCCGAGTTTTGCACGAAATTAGTATAATTAAACCTTTGACATCCTTCGCATGGAGAAGGACGCGTCTTCTGCACAAGCGCAACTTTTGCTTCCAGACGCGAATAGCAAGGCAGTTCAAGATTCGATTGACGGTCAGAATATCGGTTCAGTTACCCCGAGTACGGGGCCATTTCCAAGTAATCGATCGATTTTCGCATGGATTTAGTCGGATGATACAGCAAAAATTCTCCTTATTCTTTTTATGAACCGGCCATAGTGTTCCATTGCAGTTTTACCTTCTTCAACGACATGAAACATGGGGAATGGAGATTCTAGAAATTTGGTTGTTTTTTTTATGACTTTCTTTAAAAACCTGGATGGAAGGAGTATTTGATAAGAGAAAGGCGAATAAAAAAATTCTCCTTGATTCGTTCTTTTGATCCATGATTCAGAGTGCACCAAACCATTGAGAAGAGGAGTTCGCGAATCCGTACACAAAGACGTTGTAGACGTCGTTCAGCGCGTAGTTCCAATTTGTCACCCTAGTAAGACATCTGTTTGACAAAATTCAGTTGAGATCTAATCCAAGCACGATCACATTCTGATTTCATATTCATTGATACGGAACACGAAAATCTGCTTATGCTTCCCAAAAATTTTGCAGATACGTATTGAAAGATCAAAGATACATATGAGTCACCTGATATTTTTTGGTGATGAAATAAAGCTTCACCCCTCTTTCATTCAAACTCAGCGCTCACGGAAACCTTCCATAGGAGATTTCGCCAAATTCCATAGTTCTAAAGGGCGTAGGACTCATACCTAATGTTGAAATCGTCAAATGCAGGAGAAATCTACAAAAAAACGGGGTGCTGTCGTCCATGTGCACGCTATTCGAGCTTTGCGGGTGGATACCAGAAAGGTAACACTGACGTAACCATCACGGCAGTATCTTGGCAATTTATTTCTCTTACAACCGATTACACGGTAAACTATGTACTTTAAAAGTCAAACTTTGCGTGAGTGCTGCCTTAGTGAAACAGCACGATAGTTCTTCCATGGCCGTAAAAGGGAGTTGATCATATCAAATAAGCGCAACGCATAAGTAGGATTGAGCTTTGAATGCGATACTTCCACGGACCTGCTTTATTTCTGAGATGAATCGACAACTACTATTGGCTGTGCTTAACCTTTTAAATGAATTTTCAACACAGAAGCAAATATGGTTCGAAGCTCACACTATCATAAGAGGGCGTTGAAACTATGTACTGGATTTTTCGTAGAGTCAGTAGATCCCTCAGTGTTCATTTAATATTCCTTCCTAGCCTGCTCAAACGAAGGAGACTATTACAGGGGACGAACAGTGAGAACCACAAGGAAAACTTCTGAAGGGCGTGGTGTAGAATGAGGACACCTACTGTGAATCTACATAGAATGGCAATGTTAAGCTAAGTAATATTGAAGAAGTTAACCGGACAAAAAGACTGAGACAATCTCTATGTCTTCTTTAATCAGTACCTTATATTATTAATGCTCATTTAATAAGAGCACACGCAACACCGCACGTGATCGAAAAATAAAATGAAATTTGTTGTTTGAAGTCAATTTTTGGAACAATCTGGGAGAATCAAAGAAGACCTGCTATTTTGAAAAGGGACTGGATTAGGAGACTGTAACAACATCAAAGTGGTAGGATGACTACAGTTGCTAACGATAGTTGGAAAAGTCAAGGAGAATCGCATTTCAAAGCATCTTCGGTCGGCTCCCAAGCCCTGCAATCAGCAGCCCTTTCATCATGACCGGCCCTTCACACACAATGGCTAGCTGAGTGTCAAGCAGTGAAGCACTCCAACAAGTATCCACCCGATCCCAGTGCAAGAAGCTCTAGAAGTTACCGTATCATACTTGCATCCCACGTCCAATTCAAGGTAGAAGTCAAGGGGTTACTGAAGGTTGTAGATGCTGGTTTTTCAACAAAGGTTAACTAGGTTAAAATCAGATATGCGAAAAATGGCTGATCAGAAAACCCGATTTGTTAACTGGGTCTAATCAGTGCTCAATGGTGAGCGCTGTTTTTTTTCCTCCGCATCATTAGCATGAAAAAGCACTATCAAGTTATTCGTTCCACACTAGCGCTTAGTTCTCCGTTATGAACGAAATCAGGTATGGAGCAAGTGTATGCCTGAAACGCTAATCTCTTGAAACGCCAATCTAATTCTGCTGTAGAGTTAGAAGCTAAATCGGGGTGTAGGCTACCCAGGATTAATGTCTGAGCAGTGGAAGGCACAAAATTTATCAGGATGCCACTGGAGGATAATTTCCTTGCGTTTCACAGTAGGCTTGTGTGTCCTCCCTATTTCATAGCTCTGAGGGCGAAGCATGAAATAACCAGGGAATCAAGAAATATCACAGAGAAATGTTATTGTCTAACACAAATAATTCTGTATGTTCACCCACCCACCTTTGTTGCGTCACCAAACGTGTAAACACCGGCTGAGCTCGAACACTGGATAACGGCGATTTTTACAATATGTACACCTTTCCACTTTCTTTTTTCTCCGATCTACATGTATTCTAGTATTATACTTCACAGCGGTCGCATGTTTCCTAATTTTTGAAATGATAAAATTGTTCTCTGCGCTTCATTCACTATTCATAATCCCTGATCAATGCTTCTTGGAGGATTTGTGTCAGCTCGGTAAGATCTCTGTTTCTAAAACATGCGCGAGTAGTGAGTAAGGATTAACCTAGCCGACATCCGCACCGCATACTCAATATGTGTACCTTCACCTACTCATCACGGTCGACAATTATCGCTTGCTATCTCTAACATGTAAATCAGTGACAAGCTTGCTAGAGATATGGAGATGGGGGGGGGGGGGGTGACAAGCCTATCGGGAATTGGGTAGGTCCATCCTTTTGGACTAGTAGACAATTTTTTTCCTCTAACTCTGCACAAACTTTTCTGTGCACAACAGCTCCACGAAAAGTAAAGGGCACTTATTTCAAATTTTTCAAAATTCAAAAGAGATTCCTTTCTTTCATGAAATATAGAATAGCTTTGAACGGGAAATTTACTATATTTCTGCTGTTTATTTGTCACGGTTATAATCGAAATTAAGTAGGAAAACCAAATTGGTTGCAGAAGCCGACAACAAGACAAGAAGGCGAAAATATTTTCACTTCGGCTGGTGCTATGTTCCCATGCTGGATGGTGCTCGACTTTTCTCTAGAGCAGCAATTAGTGGCCCATCGAGAACGGCGCTCGCTGCGCGGCTCAGCGCTACAGCCGTTGCCAACAGCTGAGGATTTGCCTTTCAAAAAAGTCGTGATAGGGTTTTGCTATGTTTGAGTAGCTCAATAGGCACGAATGGCATTACATATTAAAACTGAGCCTTGACTTAGTTTGGAATCGGAAGGATCGGAAACAGTAACAGTAACGTCAGAGCTCACAAAGGAAAACAACAGAACAACATTAGGTAAACATCAACATCAGGTGATCCGTCTGACCGTTTCCTTGGGACTCTTCCACTATCTCAACGCCGTCCTGTTCTAATGCACTATCTCCAACAACGGGCTCATTAGCCCCTACTAGATCAGGGTCGGTCGCACATTCAAGTGTTTTGACAGATCCGTTTGCTTTCCTTGGTATCCCATGATGAAGGCTTGAGGCGAGAGGCAATGGAGAGAATGGAAAACCTCTACACATGGTGTTTTCTTTTTTTATGAGCAACAGTTCATTTAGAAGAGCTATCCGCTGAGAGCACTGATTGCATTGAGGTTCCAAACATACCTCATATGTAGATCAACCGGAAGTTACTGTAGGCATTTCCCGACCTCTTCTTCTACTTACTATTTTAGGGTGCAAAAAAGTTTGTTTTTTCTTCACAGCTAGTATTCTGTTCTTGATTCATAGGTGCAATAGAGATTCTTAGTGTTAAGGGGAGCATCTATGACAATTTTCGTTTCTGAACATTTGACATTTTTAGAACTTCAGATATAGTCGAGACAATTCTACGACGTAAGTTCCGTTGGAGCCTCTTCCTTCCGCTAGATATTACAAGTACAACCCTAGTCCTACGTTTTGACCCAAACAGCTGGTACGAGTTGTTCCGGTTTGCAAAGATAGCCTCGTAGCTACACGTGGTACGAATCAGCTATTTTCGCAGCAGTCACTCAGTTTTTTTTTCTATGGAAACGTTCGTTCCGCTCACACTTCCACGCTATTCTTATGCTATTGTTGTTGTAATTGTCCATTTCCTTCCTATTCTTCCCTTTTTTCGGCTCAAAGCATTCATGCATTCTCTACTGTAGTTTATCTGCATTATTTCTTCTTGTTTTTCACCCTAAGCTTTTGTTTTCTTTCTCCATGGATACGCATGTGTGACATTCATTCTCCTTTTTCCCTGCTCCGTTTTTTTTACTCGAGAATCCAGCAAATCCAGGCAATTATCCGAATGCGTCAAGAAAATACGTGACGGCAGAGGCACCGTTATCGACTTTTTTGTTAAACCTGATCACCGCAAATCGACTATCCTCTTCTAACGCAGCAAATTAGGAACATTTAAAAATAATCTTCTCATGAGTTCTGACAAAATCCTCCAATGTACTCGTGCTCTGTCTCATCACTGTTGAAAACTCAAGCCTACACTATAATCTCGACGATAAAAATTTCCATGAGTGCTGCTTTCAAATTAATTGATCCCCTTGATAACCGAAGACTTGATCTTATTTTCTGTGTAGAGGCTCTTCAGGACTGTGCATTATTAATTTGAATAACTGAATAATTAAAACGTTAACGGTCATTCTCCAGCTGCGCCTATTGCACATCACTTACTGCCCTAATTGTGGAATATTCTGTTTTACAAACTTCACGTTCAATTCACACCTTTCATGAAAGGACACGCGAGCTCGCTCCAGTTCGAAAATAGTTCTCGTAGAAATATGGAGAGCAGAAAACTCGTATCCACGTTGTATAATTGTTGTTAATTGTTGACTATTTTTTGAACAAGACAGTCTTGAATCGAGCCCCTCGGAGTGTGAACATACGACAGTGTGAAATGTTATGGATCTAATTTAAAGCTGAAGCGTATGTCCTATAGCCCTGACCATAACTTCAGTGACGGTAATTTGGTATTCATGCGATTCTACTGGAAATAATCGCAATAATTGCCATGATCATTCAGTGCGCCGCGAATTTATTTTTAAAAGCAGTCCGTGCTACCACATCTCAGGAGGAATCGCGTGACGACCATTTTTTTCGTCTTTAGCTTATGGATTTTTCGATGCTTCGTCATTTTGGAAATATGGCTATGGTCACTTCTATAATCTATAACCCAATCCTCCTTGCATAGCTTACGTAAAGAGAGTCAGCCAATGAACGGTACTTTCTCTTGTTCGAAAACTCCAATTGAACGCATTGACGTGTAACGGCCGTTCTTCCTCTAAAGTAAAGGCTCATTGGACCAATGAAATTCCAGATCTCAGCTCATATGTATTTTTATCAATCGGTCCAATGTAAAAAGCGATTATCACTTCCTCTGCTCGGCTTTTTCTCCTCATAAATTTGTTTAGTAAATGTCGAAGGTTCATTACAGGTGATGTGATCTTTATTCATAGAAAAATAGTCGTATGGGTAACGAATTTTAGGAGTCAGTAAGATTTTCGCCATTCCCTCCACTGAACAAAGAAAAACTGATCCGCTATTTAGTAGGATCTCCTCATTTATTGCACTTGAGATATACGGACAATCACAATATGGCTGAAACTGGAGACCCTAGTTACATAACCAGTGATGTTTCGGTCATCTATATAGTAGACTAGCTCGTAGACTTGCTCTATCCTTTAGATGGCCCAACAATCCTTTCACTTTAGAAAATGTCCTGCTTTGACCTGTAGTTGCTCAATACCACTGGTTCCATTTAGTTATGTTCAGTGAAGTTCTTTTCAAGGCAGATGGTTCTGTAATGGCGTAAGCAGGTGGTAATATGGTAGGGCTAAGAACAGAAAGTAACTTCAACAAGAAATCGAGAAACTCTACGTATGATTTTCAACATAAGATGGAGCACTGTCCTGTTTGAAAAAAAAAATGATCTTCAAGTATTCACAGTTCCTAGTTAGGTTTCCCCTTGAGAGGGGTTGGATGTTCTTTTGGTGTTGGTCGGGTAAGCGCTGCTGTGCCGTTCAGAATCTGATATCGACCGCGCTAGGCAGTAGTGCACATCACCTCAGACATAGTCAGCACCTAGATTTTTTTGAATCACGAGAAAATTGAGTTTGCTCAGAGCTAGGTCACATCGTGAGGGAAATTCTGACTTACTAGTCTGCCACGAACACACCCTTGCAGCCCATATACTCTGGTTGGTTCAGAACATTGCAGAGCTTCTACCTATTGGCATGTGATTTCCTGGACGTTTTTCTT
>KN768027.1:0-22904 GCA_000816745.1 Ancylostoma duodenale | reverse complement strand
AGCAAATTTCAAATATAATCTGTAACATCATTTGAGATAAGCTTTCCAACCATATGTGTTTCGTTCGGGAAGCGCAACTTAATTTCGTGCACTTCCCTTGTTAGGGAAGCTTTGGCTAATGAAAGTACGGAACAACGATGTTTTCAGAATTCCCCAAATCCGAAAGTGGGCCGTGTGCTAAAATTAAATCTCGTTCATCCCATTCATGACCTCGAGTCATTCCCCTAACTGACCACCACTCCTCCCATACAATACCAGTCCTAATTTTTGTCCCAAAATCCGTTTCCGACGGATTAATCCGTCGAAAACCGTCAGAATCTCTCGGAGTGGACGAAATCAAATGTTGGTACCACCAATGCAAAGCTCTCCTGATTCTAAATATCTATATAAAAATTTTGTTTGAGACCAAACTAACGAGAAAAAATGGCCCTGTTAATTGCATAACCTGTGGGCATATCGGTTGGAGGTGAGCCTTAATTTTCTTCAGGCATGTATTTCTTGCAATTAAACTTCATATTTGGATTTTCCACTATGCAACGATCATTTTCCAACCCCATGTGGGTATGATCGGCGTTGGTGGAGCAAACTTTGAACTTGCCAATTTTAGCGTAAATACAAAATTTGCACCCCTGTATAAAGGGAACAAATGTAGCTTATGGCGAATCCATCATGATTCAAAGAGAGAATCTTGTGTAGGAACGGAATGCGCACTTCACTCTCCACCGGCTAAGCTAGCTTACAAGTTACAAGCCTCTGAACATGGACTCCCGTGAAGAAAAAATTTTTTCCCCAAATTTCCACCTTCATAAGGGCAAGTTCCCTGGGAGAGCATTACCCAGCAATTGAAACAATCGTACTACGCAGCTTATTCTGTCGATCAACTCAATAAGGCTTGCAGAAAAATGTTTCGAACCCCTTTTTTGGGCCATGAAAATGTACCAAATCTTCAGAATGACAGCAGATTTTTCGTCGCCAATTTGAGCTCAAATACATTTTTTATACAAATATTAGGAATCAGAAGATCGAGAGCTTTCGATTGGTAGTGTAAACATTTGATTTCGTGCATTCCTAGAGATTCTGACGGTTTTCGACGGATTAATCCGTCGGAAACGGATTTTGGGATAGAAATTAGGACTGGTATTGTAGTTTATGAAAAAATGCTGAATCTCTTCATAATGTTGAAAGTGTCCCATCCCAATCCACCACCATTTGTTGTCAGCAGCCTGTAGACCGTAGCGCTAGAACGGGCTAAGAACCTTAAGGATGGATAAAGTGTGCCTGTAGTGCGACGTCAACTATTATTAGAGTGTAAAACTATAAATACGCGTTTGTGGGTCGGACGAGAATTATTTTAAAAACGCTTTTGCAACACCTCAACCCGAGTTGTGTCCATCTTTGGTATCGATGACTCTTCCGCATCTTTTGCCCAGAAAATGAGGGCTTCCTTGCACGAGCGCGCTGTGCCATGAGGCAAAATAGCGACTCGTCCAAAGTCTGCCCTCGGCACGGTTTTCGAACTTTTTCTCTTTCAAGGAGTGCTTCTTGGAAAAAAGCAAGTGGCAGCCTGGCAGCGCCGAGTCTAGGCCACACGCTAAGCACAAGGACAACTTCCTAGCTCTGTTCAAAAGATGAGAGCGATCGAAAGTTCGATCGACATTCAAAATTTCGGTTCAGTTACCCAATGTCGTGGTTTTTAAAGGAGTCGATTTCTACACGAATGTGACCTGGGAGGAAAGCAAATATTCCATAAATGTTTGAAAATCGAGTGCTGCGCAATTCTGCTCTTGTCTTTCCCTGTTTAAAGTCCTATAACACACCAATGTCAAATCCCTATTTTTTGTCGATCACTTTCTAAATTCTTTAGAATCGCAAATTAGAAATTATTCAGCGATCTATTTATGATTGAATGCGCCGTCCAATCTTCCAGGATAATCGTTCATTGACGAGCCCATTAAGGCAGTAGAATACAGCGCGCATTCATAGTTTTTTCGCCCTAATACCTCGTTCGAAGCCAGGCATTCCATGCATACATGACAAGCTAAGATTTTTCAGAACATTGTGGTTACTTTCCTTTATGCACACTGTTTTGATTATGAAGTGAGTGCTCATGAATTCACCAGGAAGTGCGCTGGTCGCAACGAGTTGCACTCCTATTCGCAAATTGCAAAATTGGCTCATGGTAAGCAGTGGATGAACTTCGCAATGGTTCGGGATCCCGCGGATCGCTTCCTCAGCGGATTCATGTTTATGTGCAGCCCGTAAGTCCTTGTGTTTTTGCACGTACCTAGTACATAGTATCAGGACGAGTCTTTCTGCGAATTTTACATTTCAATTTGGTGAGGATTCCAAAACAAGGGATAATGTTCACGGATTTGACAATGGAACGATAAAATTCGTGTGCAGTCATTTTCGTATGTGTCCTTGTTCTGCGGATGGAGCGTGAAGATTTTATATATGAATTATGTAATATAAGATTGGGCGAGCTTTGAGCCTTACCACCAAGCATCTAACGCATCAATCACATTTTCTTTGAAGACATCATGGTTGGTAGTTGCTTAAGCTTTAGATATGAGCAGTGGAATATAAGATAATTAAAAAACAACATGAGTCTCCACTCAGTATCCAATGAAGAAGCTGAAAAGCTTCCGATGTTGATCGGAGGCGTTAAGTCGCTAGAAAAGAGTACAGAAAAAAAACTTTCAATTGAGATGCTTTTGACAGCACCACGCTTGGTGAGATTACTGTGCAGGAAGACCTGGCCCATGCATTTGCGTCTCTTTTGCTCAATGGCTCGTTCAATCAGAACAGAAACGGCACATTTGGGACGGACAATAAAGCGATCCTCAGGTTTTCTTCCATTTTGAATGCTCGAAAGGGGAGTGGGTATATTTGCAATCAAATATGCCTTTCTTGGATGTGAAAACCAATGACGAGTTTTTGTTTGCGAACATCTAATTCCCAGCCTCATTCCTGGCCAGTGGCAGCGGGCGCGTAAAGTGGACTTCCTTGGCTTTCTCCACATGCATTCACTCTGGAATTCAATCCAATTGTTCCGTCAAAGGGGTTTAGGTCGTGGAATAGTCGCAGATGAGTTTTAAGGACATCCTGAAACTATGAAGGACTTTCAGTCTTATCCATACCAACTTGTTGAAAGGCTGCTGGGCCTCATCGATGCAGAATGACTGCCAGTCGAGAATCGACGCTTGATATCAATAAGAATCTCTTCTACTGCGGGTTTTCTGAATCAGTAGAACCTGTCCATCTTTTTGGAAGTTCCTCTAAATAGAGCTTCATGATCGGATGCTTTGTAATCGTCTCTTACTCGCAACTTCCGCTTTTTGCCGGCCACGCCCTCGTAGGTTGGGTATTGATGTCCCGCAACAACGGCATTTTATTCCAGAGGTATATCTTCATGTGAATGGAAGGCGCAGTTCCATTGCGATGAGTTTTAATTAGGGAGCAGCGAAGACAACATGTGTTTTTCTCTCCAATCTGCACCCGTTTTCAGATTACTGAAACTAAATTGTCTGGGTTTTTCTATATGAGCATGTGCAGTCTTCTTATAGGTGAAGAGTGAGGATTTTTACTAGGGTGCATCACATTTTCAAGTGGCAACATACCGATAAAGAAAGGAGCTTGGGAAAAAATTAAGACAAAAAAACCGCATAAAATTATGTTCACACCATATACATGTCGGCAAATAAAACGCATCCGAGCAAATGCAGTCGCATTTCTACTTCCTTCCAGGAACAACGTAGTCAAGAACGATTGCGAGGGCTGTGTTGGAGATATCAAATGCGCGCTTCGAAGGACACTAGAACACTCACGGCGGTTTGCAAGCGGAGACCTTTCCGCAGAGAGCTACCTCCTCTGGCATCTTGGGCCTCAGAATTGGTTTGTTTAGTATTCATCGGTTCTCATCCTGTATCCCTTGAAGTTTAAAGTCCAGAACAATATCTATTTCATTGCTTCAAAGCAAGCTTTCCAGTCCTAGCTCCCAACCTATCCTTTTCCCCTACCCCCCTCCCCCCGATAGTTCTTGACACTTTTTGAAACTGAAACATGTTTTGTTTTTGAGGGGTGTTTCGTCCCCACATAAAGGCAGCACCCACGGAAATTTTTATGTCTGAGATTTTGATCGTTTTCGAACCTCAGCAAGAGTCCCAACAATTCGACGAAGAAAGTAGAGCGGAAAAGGTAAAAAGGCAAATGTCCAAGATCCTGGATCAGCAAGATCAGCGTGATCCTGCTGATCCAGGACCTTGAATCGAGTTGTGGCGGCAACGGAGCGTCGCTGCCAGCTGATTTGGTGGGCAACTATTTCTTTTCATGTCATTAAAAAGCTATATGTCAGCCCTTTGCTTTCCTTTGTTTTGCACTGTATAGCACAACAAATTTCTCCACTTGTTGTTTTACAAGGAACCTTCTTCTTGAGTTACTTGCGTGGCCAAATTCCGTTACTGTGTCATTTTCGAGTTTTAGCATGGTTCTGGAGTCGTTTTACAACTCGAATGTATTTCTGCGATACCTTTATTGGTCAGACCAACTTTTCCAAAGTTTATTTCCTTCCATCAACTTCAGAAACGCTGCAAAACTGATCCAAAAACTCTTCCGCCCGCAAAACAGCTGACGAAAAAGGCAGCGGTATGGACTTCTTCTGGATCGGTCCACATCGAACAGACCGTGCAAATCAGCCCAACCTGCTCGGAAGATCTGTGCTAAAGGGTTCCAGAAAACAGGAATTTCGACGTTTCGACTGTTTTTAGCATTGTAACAGTGTTAGGTGCACCCGATTTTCCCGAGCTGTACCGAAATATCGAGGTCGAAAATATCCGTGGGTGCTGCCTTTATATTTTTCTTCTTCCTTCTTATTATTTTCTTTTGTTCCCAAACCTACGTATAATTGTGAGGTGAGCAGTTTTTCCTTCACCCAGTCCAGCGCATATTTTCGAAAGACGGCGTAAAATTGGGAGTTACATGGGTTTGTATAGAGCCGAATTCAGGATAGAGAAGTGAACAAGCAGTTGGTATCGCCCATTTAGGCATTGCGACTTGCAGCACAACATTGAGCACTTCAAACTCCTCCAATACTCGCCAAAAGAGGAAGAGAAGCTGGCGTTAGACCTCCGCCATGTACTCGAAGGTGAAATGATTTTTGCTTAACTTAATATGCTTATTTAATCGAATGCCTCTTGTCAAAACACTTTTCTGGTATCATACCTTCTCTGTCTTCTTATAGGAAGTCACGCAGAGCAGAGGTACCTTGACCCCACTGTTGCACACGGACCATGTACAGCTAGTCTTTGCGTTCAAGTTGACAGGATTGGAATTAGTGTACCCTTTCGCGAGCAGCGTATGCAGTCTCAAATGAGCCGTCATCTGAAATGGATAGGATGCGGTGTATCTATGTCAGGTGTAAGGGGATATCGTTAACCTAAATGCTGCTACTGTTGTAATACGCGTGCAACGTGTTCTGAGTCGATGGACGAACAGAAAACCAACAGGAAGCTCCCACAAATGGTCCGGTATCTTTTACAACTTCAGCGCTTTCGTGACTTCTACGGCCTTGAACAAGGATAAGTGCATACAATTCATGTAAACTGGTAGAGATGTAGCATATGTATCCAACCATAATAGTCTAGCCTCTTACAGTGGTGGGCTATCATTTCCCTACATACTTCTGTGACCACCAATCAAATGATTCAATGATTCAACGCGTACTTCAATGATCTACTAACTGAGCGTTTGCTTCCTTCTGCAGATCATATTCGCTTAAAGGCAGTGTCCACGCTCAGGGTAAGTTTTTAGTGTTGGGTATCAGAAGAATCTAGGGGCACTGCTGATTACAATGGAGTATGTGTTACAACTCAAATCTGTCAAAAATCCCTTTCTTGAACCGTTCCATTTTGGAGAAATCGGCGCACCGGTAGCTCGTACACAGAGTTGCGCCGCTATCGATCGATGCAACTCACGGCTGCAACTCCAGGCCAGCATGCATGCAGCACCTCGAATTCGACTTCAGTGATTTCTACTGTTCTCTTAATTTTCAGTACGCGTTCTCTCTTGTTTCATTTGACGTCGATGATTTCTACAGTCCATCTAGAACGATGGGGCGGATGAGGTCAGTGGGAAATCTGGAGACAGTGTCGCTGCGGCGCGGTCGATTTGCTTTTTCGATCAGCTGTTCGGAGTAGAACAAAGAAGCTCACCGGAAGGAAAGGTATGAGGGCTTGAAGTGGTAGAAAAGAACGTAAATATCAAGGAAATCAAATACAGCAATCCAGTTGGTGCACTCTGCCAGGCCTGCCGCGCCATCTCTAGAATTCCCACTGGCCTCATCCGCCCCATCGTTTCAGGTGGACTGTAGGAATCATCGACGTCCAATGGAGCAAAAGGGAATGCGTAATGAAAAGTCAAACTTCAATAGAAATCACTGAAGTCGAATTCGAGGCGCTGCATGCATGCATGCGTGGAGTTGCAGCCGTGGCATCGATCGATGGCGGCGCAACTCCGTGTACGAGCTACCGACGCGCCGGCTGCACGATTTCTTCAAAATGAAACTGTTCAAGAAGGGGATTTTTGACAGTTTTGAGTTGTAACACATACTCCATTGTAATCAGCAGTGCCCCTAGATTCTTCTGATACCCAACACTAAAAACTTACCCTGAGCGTGGACACTGCCTTTAAGCATGTCACAGTGGCTCTTTCTTCTTCCCGGCAAACGTGAGGTTTTCCTACACATCGCGGTAGAACTTAAAAGAATGAATATAGCAAGAAATCTGTTTGATACACCTAGAAATAACTTGTTACCTCATAAACTGCCCTTTTCACTAGGTTTTTGACAGTCCTCATGGGCGTGCATTCCGGATGTTGTTGTTAACAATATACGGATAGGAGGCGGACTTGTTGCCGACCACATGCATCCGAGGTTTTGATGTGGAACTCATATAGCTTGTATTAGCTTACGTCTCTTACCCTTATGCCTGTCCATTTCCCGTAGCTGCTACACTGTTGGCACTAGTACAGGAGGTAAATTAGTACAGTACATTCGAATTCCCTTTATACCTAAAACTGTACGAGCTATTTGTACCACTCATTCTATAGGATAGGGATCGGGTGTTTCGCTTACACACTGAGCGACGGTTCTCCCAAGAACCTGTCGCATTCAAAGTACGCGCATAATCAATGCCTTCATAGTGAAAGAGCAAGGAAAAGCTGAAAATCTTACCTTGGTTGCCACAGGAATACCCATAATAATAGCAGCAGAGTGAGTGAAGAGATGACCAACTCATTTAACCCCACCCCTTCGGGACTTAGCAATTCCTATGTGTTCATATAGCTTACCGCAATACTCAAGGACTCATCACCCTCTAGCCCTTATTACCCCGCCCCCCCCCCCCCCCCAAGATAAACGTGATAAATGGCATCCAGATATGTGTATGTGCACAGCATGATGGAATCAAAAACCAGTAAACTTGGAGATCTAGCGAAGGGGTTATTACAGCATGAAGTAGAGTGAAAATATACACTGTTATGAGCAACTCACAAAGAGTTCACAGTAGCAATATTCCATGACAATTTTTGAACAAGCAAGCCAGAGGAAAAGCCTAAGAAGGTTCTATAAATGAAGAAGTGGAAATAATAAATACAAAAAAATAAATGAATAAATAAACCAAAAACCAGGAAGCCAGCTTCGACCGAATAGTCATTGTTCAATTTAACACCATTTTTGGTTGTGTAGGAGACTGAATACTAGCCGTATTGACATTAGAGTTATAGCAATATTTGAGGTATATTCCAGCCAGTAGTAGTGAATAGTCTGTCGATAAGGCCGAAAATTTGACAGAAAAGGGCCCAGCACTGAGAATAGTAGGTGGGAGAGTGGTGAATCTGGCAAAAAGGCAGTTATGGGTACTAGCCGTATTGGCATTGGAATAGTAGTACAGTAAGCGTATATATATGAAGTTCTTTTATTGATTGCCAGAAAGCTTCAAACCATCTCAAATATTACTCAAGTTTAAAGAAGCACAAATGAAAACTGTGGGTAACATGTGGATGGTTTCACTAGAAACCGCTGCATTTCAAAATTCAGGTTTCCAGAAGGTGGAGTTGAACGATCAAGCATTGATCTTGTTATTGCTCAAGTTTCCAATGGTACAACACTCCATGCTACAAATCACCTCAAAAGAAAGAAGTTCTACGAGATGCAAATGAACGACGTTGAAGTGCATGAACTGTTAGTAAAGGTACATTTTCCTACATTTTCGAACCTCTCCTATCACCACTGTTTTTTTTTCGCAATGACTTTTTCCAGATATTCTTCTGGGATTACGTTATATTCAAATATCCATTACCAAAACTTGGAGGAAGAAGGAGAATCGTGCAAACATGACTTGCTATTGTAATCACACCATTTACTGTTCTTTGCCTGTTTAATCGTTTTAAAATTGATCTCAACTGGATAAAATGGTGCTCATCACGTATAGTTTCAAAAATGAGAAAAACTCAAGAGGTAGAACAATTCCGCTTGCAATAAATAGAGCCGAGGTTGTTGTTTTGCTAAAAGTTCCTCCGAAGTACAGGGCCTGTCATAATTATAGGGCACTCCAAATTTCCCACCCGGGCTTTTCCGGGAAATGTGGATTTTTTTTCCTTAGCGCCGTTGTGATCAACACCCAAGATAACCTTGGTACCCTACTTTTGGCCCACGACAGCAACCCTAGATCTTTGAAATTTATTTTTCTGCTCTTTTCACAATTTCCAGTCATGATACACCTTCATGTTCTGACAGGTTTATTAGCTGTGTAATCAAAACTACGGAATTTGAATAATTTTGTGAGCTTTTATAGGCCACACTGATTCACACAGTCTGCCACTCCTGCTTTTTATAAGGATTCTGAGGACATCAGGCAGTATAAAATCTGATTCAATTCTCTGTCTGCTCAAGTCTCTACATGTCTCAAAATGGGGCATTAATCCATCAGATTTAGAAAAGGAAATATCACTCGCAAGAAAGTGTCCATAGTTTCGACCAGATACTGTGACCAGTCATGAATTTGGTGGCTGCGTACCAGATTTGGCAAGTTCGGCGATCAGGAAAGTTACTGGCTTGATGTCACGAGAGGTGAAGACTTTCGCAGTCGGAACTTTTGATTCAGCGCTGTTGCGTCTTTGAGCTCGCTTATCTTCTGAAGCAAATTTGAGCAGAAAGAGAGTGAAATCTGTTTCAACAGTGCCAGACAACAGAAAGTGTCTGAGAGTAACTTCCCGCAATTTGAGCAAGTGGTTCACAGATTTTCACGAGAAAATGCGAGAATAACCCGATGTTGGGCGAGAGTTCCACCCTTGGATCGCCACCTAGTGAAGCCACAAAAATACCGTGTGGCCAGTGCTAACTGTATTCCTTAAGTCAATCCACCGTGCGTACTTTTGCGCCTTCGTGAGCAATGAGCAGCTGAAAAATTGAGATAGGCAGCTTTGGGTGCGAGATGCTCTGTGGGTGCGGACGTCCTCAGAATCCTCATAGAAAGCGGGGGTGGCAGACTATGCTTAATCAGTGTGACCAATGGAAGCTCACAAAAATATTTAAGTTCCATAGTTCCGATTACGCAGCTTATAAGCCTGTTAGAAGATGAAGGTGTGTCATCACTGTGAATTAGGTAAAAACAGAAAAATAAAGTTATGAAGTCTAGGGTTGCTGTTGTGGGCTCAAAAGTAAGGTGCTACAATCATTTATTCTTTGTCACACGGACATAGTTGATGCGTTCCTAGTTTTTCGTGCGAAGAGTTCTGAAGAACCGGCGAGATTGAGCAGATCTGTCTACCTTCCAGCCACATCCCTGATCCTTAATCCATTAAATCCAGTGAAGTCGTCCAGCTATCCTGATTTACGGCAAAAGACTGACCTCTCTTCGTGTGGGATCCAATCGGTGGCGGCTCGAGCCTTCATGCTATCTTCCACAATCAAAACCAATCCGTTCTTCCTTGCATACGGTCCACGCCAGCCAGCGGTGTGTTGGACGGGGCCACTTCCTTCTCAGTGTGGTAGGGTGAGCGCGGCTGAGAGAGCCGACCGGTCACGAAGGAATGAGTTCAATAATAAGGTACCAAGGTTATTTTAGGTGTTGATCATAATGGTACTAAAGAAAAAATTCCACGCTTTCAGGAGAGCCCGAAGGTGGGAAAGTTTGGGAAGAAGGGAATGAAAAACATCGAGAATTTTGCGTTTCGCGACGAAAATTATCAACAAATAAGTTTGACACGTTACATGTTTATGCTCCACTCAGTATTATCGTAGTTGCATCTAGGCCGTTGTCACATATGGAGAGCTAAGCTAAAAATGAGCTGCGGCGACATGAAGCAATATATGTAGTGTTGACTAAAGGCAAGAGCGAGAAATATGCAAGAACCACATCGTCCTACTTGTATGTACTTCATCACAGAACTAAAGCCTGACTTATTTCGGCTGCAAACAGATTTCGAATTCGTTGATGGCATTTTCATGCCTAACCACCCTGTCCAGGTGCGCAAGTCTCCGCTGTTTCGTTTTCAAGATGTTGTTGTAGAGCGACTCTTCGTGACGGATAAGGGCACCTTTTTTGCAATTACGCGCTACACCTATTGCATAGCTCAACGCAGTCATTTCGATTGCATTCTTAGAGAAAGCCTGTTGTTGCAGTCGCTTTTAGAAAGTATGTCATAACTGTGTCTCACTGTCGCCATTATATGATTCCCTTACGGCGCGCAGATTTTATCGCCCTCTACTTTACGGTTCCTACTGCGCCCTCATTTGCGCAAACCTTACTTTTACGCATGTATCTGCATTCAAGTAGTTTTTTTGTGGATTAACTGGACTTATGTACAAGATCAGCGGAACGCTTTGTTTAAATAACAGGAGCATGAATGCATTATGAATTTTGATTTATGCCAAACCGAGGAGTTTCACTTCCATCGAATTTTTCCTATCTTTGTTTTTTTTTTCAGCGTTCTCAGAAATGTTACGATATGATGGGTCGCTCAGTAGCAACCATGTGTTTCTCTTTTACTTCATCATATGTTCTATTATGTACGCGCGCCTACGGGATATATTCGAGCTGGAGACACTAAAGGATCGCTCTGAACTTCAAGCAGCTGTTGAAAGGTTGTGAATGCACAGTCGAACATTTCCATGTGCAACTTAGTGCTACAAGGTATATGGTGTCACCTTTAGATACTCAGCAAACCGTGACAGTGAAACGGCACAAGAGGCGTCAAGGCTTTTCCGAGAAAACTATGGAATTAACAAGAGCGCCACTATCATTCCTCCATTTAAAATTCATTTTCCTTCATACTTCGTAAGTTAACAACTTTACCTAGATAAACTTTTCCAGCTTAACTGAGCACTTTACCGTAATTGAAATAGCCTGATGTAGCCGAAAATAAACTGCCGCGGTCATAATTGTAAACGCTTTCCTTTTGAAAGAAAGTTAGATAATGATCCCCAGAATCTTGGAGCTTGAAACATAACAACATCTTGCACGAATACAACCTGTTTGATGGCTGCCGCATCTATCCTAGAACAGTACAGAGTCATCGCTAGCTTAAAACTTCTGGCAGATTACTTAGTGTACAACACAGTTAGATTGAGAGAATACAGTCAATCACTTACGTTTTTGTATTCTCTTGAACTGTCAAAAGCCCTACAGTGCTGTTAGCTCTCAAAATCATTCAACAAGTCATCCTTTTCAATCCTGCAAAGAATTCAGATAACAAAACAGCCGCAGCGGATTTCATACTGTGCGATACCGAAGAATATGTCCACCGTGGTTACAGCAATAATCTGTTGGCTTTTCAGCGAAGAATTTAGAAATGGCAACATCACACTTACAAGTGACCACAAAAGGTGACCGAAACAAAAATTCGATTTCCTCGTTCAAGTGTACTGTTTAGGAATTGCCCAATTCAGATCCTGCTACCACAAAAATGGTTTGCATGCGTTTGATCAAGTCGAGAAACTCGCCCACGGAGAAAAGTGGACCAACTTCGCCATGATTCGTGAGCCACAAGAACGCTTTCTCAGTGGATTCATGTTCATGTGTCTGCCGTGGGTGCCGCAACAAGAGCATAATTTTTGGGCTAGTGTTTCGTACCAAAGCATTTTAAACCAAAGCAATGTTTAGGAACAATACTGTGAATAGCACGTGCGAAGGATGTATCGATGATATCAGATGCGCTTTACAAACAACACTGGAACAGGCACGTAGATTTGCAGCCGGTGACTTATCCGCAAGAACCTATCTGTTATGGCATCTTGGACCTCAAAACTGGTACAGTTTAGCTCTAAAAAGAAGAGAAACAATTCACAGTTCTTCACGAATATGGCATAGTTTTAATCCTACTAGTATAGCAAAAATACCCTAATATCATAATAGCTTCACGATCCTCCAGCTAACTGGCATCGCAGCATTCTCAAAACTTACTGTTCTAGACATTTATCAGACTTGGAGATCCAATATCTTGCATTAATTTTTGGACTAGATTTTAAGCGCATGCCTCCGGATGTATTCCTCCATTCTTGGTCACTCTCAGATCGGCTCGCCTTATCGAGTAATTGTTCGGCTCTGCGTCTCAACTACGTTGGGAGTAAGCTAGAGCATATCCTTAATCGCACCTATGTATGTAGGAGCCAGATTACATCACCATCTGCGCGATAGATTTGGTCGATATGGTGAACATGGATTTTTTTTAAAGATGAAAGTCATTCTAGTAGGACAATTATTCAATTTTGTTTAGCTATTAACCGCAAAACCAGCTCAGAAGCCTTCAAAAAAAGCTTTGACAAGCTTTAGGCTTTCGTCTTTCCGAGTGCATCTGAAAATTCCAAGATGGAAAAGTAGTAAGGCAGATGCCTCATACTTTCTTTTTTAAATAGTTGTAAAGTAAAATCTATTATACTTGAACGCTTGCTTTACCACTTCCTTGTAATCTATTAAACAAAGCGCCGTAAGGGGGCTAGAGCGGCTAGAGATACGCGGCGGCGGCACTCATAGACACTGCAATCCCGAGACGCAGACTGTAGGGCGACGTGGCCGATTTCCAGGGACTCAGACACTTTCATTTCGGGCCAGCAGTGACGTTTCCAATCACGTCACTGCAGGCTATCCCGCATGCACACGGTAGTGATTTTATCATCTACGCTGGCGGTCTCGTAGCATAGGAGTGAGGGAGTGTTTACAAGCTTTCAGGCTGCACAATGTACGCAGCAGGAAAACCATCCTTCCACTGTTGCGACGCTTTATGCACCTCCAATGAAGACATGGGCGGGTTCTTTGAGGACTGCAGCGTCTCGGAAGCTTGGTGATCCACGCCGTCGCCACATCTGGTGGATGCTACTGCTGCATCTTCTGCTGGGATCTCGCAGTGATTGTGCAGTCACGACATTCGTTCGTTTCGAGAAAGCTTCTGCAGTAACATACAGAGTAAAAGCCTCATTATGTCAAGGCATGACATTGTGCAACCAATCAACAAATAGTTGATCAAAATCAACAGATACTTAGCCAAAATTTCTGAATAACTCCCAAGCCTTTACCATTTCTCTCGAGATTTACAAAGGACAGGTGCTCCGAAAGAAAGCAGGTGTGCCGTGGCTCAAAAGTGGTGGAAACGCAAGGATACGGCTTCGCCGATGGAGATCAGGTCCTGCTTGGCCTAATAGTGAGGAAAAACATCAGAATAAGGGCTGACCTTTGACCTGGCTGGAGGGCCCCATTGTGGCCCAGTAGTGTGGAGCACACTAGCATACAGTTCCACCATTATAGGATCGTTACGCTCTGCCTCAATAACGTGGAGAACGCTAGGATATGGGTCCACCGATGGAGTAAGGGCCCGGTGTGGCCAAATAGTGAGGAAAACACCAGAATGCTGGTCCACCGATGGAGAAAGGGCCCGCCATGGCTCAGTGGTGTGGAGAACGCCAGGATACGGGTCCACCGATGGGGAAAAGGCCCGCCGTGGCCCAATGGTGTGGGGGACGCCAGGATACGGGTCCACGAGGAAGGATCCGCTGTTGATCAATAGTGTGGAGAACACCAGGATACTGCTTCGCAGACGGAGAGAGGGTTCTACACGGCCCTACAGTGAGAAAATCGCAAGAACGCTGGTCCACCTATGGAGGAAGGAACCGTCGTAGCCCACTGGTGTGGAGAACGACAGGATACGGGTTCACTTTGATCCGATAGTGTTGAGAAAGCCAGAATGCGAGCCCGCCCCTGGAGAACGGGTCCGGCTTGCCCTAACTGTGAGGAAGGCGCCAGAATGCAGGCGCTCAGATGGAGGAAGGGCCCGCCGTGGCCCAGTGATGTGGGTAACATCAGGATACGGGTTCGCCAATATAAGATTGGTCCGCTGTGACTATGTGAAGCGGACCAATAGCAGGATACGGTTCAGCTGACGGTGAACGGGTTCATTGTAGCCTAGCAGTGAAGATGACGCCAGAATACGGGTTCGCTGATGGAAGAAAGCCCGCTGCGCCCCAGTAGTGTGGAAAACACTAGGATACGATTTCGCTTCGATCCAGTAGTGTGGGCAACGGCAGAATGCAGTTGCTCCGATGGAGAACGCGTCTGCGTTGGCCCGGTAGTAAGGAATACGCACGAATACGCCATACGATGGAGAACGGACTTCTCATACCCATACTCAATTCATAAGAAGGACTTCATGTTTGGGCACATTTAAAGATTGGTGCTGCTTCTTTATCAATTTTCTAGAGATTTGGCAAGTGCGAAGCTTTTGCACATCCCCAAGTGGCTGACCCACCGCACTTTCTAGCGTTCCGAAGGGGTGCTAGTATGCAGTACTCGCCACAAAGAAATTAGTTCTTGTACTTCTGTCTAACAATAAGGTTTCTATCCATATAAACTTTGAAACCGCTAGTTTTGGCAGCTGCTTGCTAGAGATGAATAGAGCCATTAATACTCCATTGTGCCTGTTATTTCCAAAAAAATTTCACCCACATATTTCTTTGAACTCATCTGCAATACAATTACGTTTTAGGCACTGTCACTTCCATAGAAACATGGACAAGATAAAACTATTCAAATATTCGCCTCGAGATCAACAGAAAACAATGTCGGACCTGACATGGGTACTGAAAGGTAAGTCTTAGAGCGGAGTCATTAAAAATAATTGCAAATTTGGGGATCAATGAAACCAATGGGCGTGTAGGTACAGTATCGTCTAGAATATATAGCTTTTTTAGTTTTCATGCACAATTTCTGATTGGGCAGAGTTTTCGCATGGAAAGAAATCAAAGCACTTTCTGTGGTGTCGACTTCCGGATGCATCGCGATCGACTTAAAGACAGCACCCACGAAAGTTTTTGACATTAGGATCTCAGCATATTTTGGAGGTATCGGGAGAGCTCAATATGTTTTCAAGGGCGAAACTTTCTTTTAGTCCTAAAAATACTGTTTTTTGATGTTCATTATCTGGTCAAGTCCAAAAGAAGTGGCCGAGTTGAGCGAGCCATGGGATGAGGGCCGATGGCTGAAGATCGATAAAGCCGTCTTTTTTACCAGCCGGATCCTCGCAAAATCGCTTATTTCTTCTAAACCGCGGCCTATCCGCATCGTACAAAGCAAATAACCATTGGAAAATCAGAACCACTTAACAAAGAAGTCCCTTGAAAAACCGGACATCACTTAGTTCCCTAGCTAGGTAGAAATAAGAGAAAATTAAAATCACTTCAGAAACTAGCTCTAACAATAGTCAAACAGCTACAATTACTGTAGAATTCTGATCAAAAAAGGAACACAATTAGCAGAAACAAAAAAATGGAAACGTGAGGTAAATCTGTATAATTTTGGAGGCATAATGAGGAAACTGTTTTGAGAAGGCGATGGCTTGACAAATAGATCAGCTGTTAATCGATGTTTTCTGCGCCTCAAAAAGAGTCTCACCACGAAAACGAGACCGAGAAAACACGTACGATTAGCTGAGAAACAAATCCGTCTGGTCCTAAGAGAACCGGCTATAGGTAGGTAAAAGGACGCTTCCAGTGCAGCTTGTACGGCGAAAATATTCCCGTAGTCCAAGGTTTTTCAAAACTGTGGATATGTTTGAGACTTGAGAAATTTTCCGTGGGTGCTGCCTTTAACATTGTAACCAACATAGAGTCAGCTAATTTGGCAAAAAGCCTTCCACTGGTTTACTGCTGAATTGAAATCGAATTCGCTTGGTGATCTGATCGCACATGTTTTCTCCCAAATATGAGTCGAATCTATAACAAGGAGTCTTAATCTTGTTCAAATACCGCCTGTACGAGCCTATCGAAGCACTCCTGTAATTGTTTGTAGATGCTACAAAATACCGTATTTTGACATTTGTGAATTTTATCTAAAGGAAATTATTTCACAAAATGACATGGTTGCATTCCGTCATTCCGTTTCGGTGCCTAGAACACTCATAAAAATATGAGCTCCGAAGCTACTCTAAATGAAGGTATGAAGGAAACTTCAAAATGCCATATAGTCTCGGACGGTACTGTATGTCTCCCTCCCTCCTCTCGCTTTCTCTTTCTCTCAAATAGCAGATAGGATCTGAATTTCATTACAAATTAATACTTCGCTAAGAACAAATTCATCGCGTTATTTCAGAGGGGGGAGTGAAATCGTCAGATATTAAATTCATAATTTCTCACATCTCTAAAAAGAAGACGCGACATGCCACATTTCACAGTCAGAGGAGGAACTTTTACAAGGCGCAGTTGAGCAACATGGAAATGCAAAAGATGCTTGTAGAGGTTTGTGATCATAAAGTAACATATAGCATGACATATCAACAATTCATTGTTTCAGCTGCTATACTGGGATTACATACTCTTCAACTTCCCACTACCAAACCTGTATGAAGAAGAAGACTTAGCGGATGACAAGACGGCCTAAAAATACCACGCTAAACTGGATTGACGAATAAAAAGCGAGAACACGGGACATTAATACAGTGATAGTTGATATAGCTGATGAATTTGGGAACTTGAGCGCCCACACCGAAACCGCTCCACGAGCTGGAATTGTTTTTTTTTTGCGCTGCCGCAATGGCTAGTCTATGGTTGGTGTTTTTCATCGTATCTGATTGTTTCATGGCATTGCGATAGCGCAAGATGACGGCTCCAGTGCGCGGTGCAGCAGCTCTGCCCCACGCATATAAGACCGTTCCGCAAATTCGTCAACTTCATCGAGGGTAATTGTACATAAAATGCTGTCGACTGTCGCATAATATATTCTCTCTGTGAATATTTTGATTAGATGAGAAAGGTACAAAACGATTGTGGTAGCTAAATTTCTGTCTGCAAAAAATCCATGTGAACAAGAAGTCTTCCGTAATTAATTGACAGGAAGTTGTAGACTGTTTATTGTCTTCACCTCTAGAGAATATTTGAGAATTTGAGTTTTCACATCAGCTATTCAGTCAGCTACAATTTAGAAAAATGGAGAAAAATAAAACCATTACAGTCTATGACGGAAAAATGGAGAAAAAATAAAATCTTTACAGTCTATGACGGAATCATAACCGGACTTAAGAATTCTTCTTTGAGAAAGCTCTTCTCATTGAAAAATTTATAAGGTTTTATTAGGTTGAGGAGAGAGTAATGGAAGAAAATTTTCAAAACTTTCGTATTCCTAATTGCTAATGATTTAATCAGGAATGATCTGCTGACATAGTCGGAGATTACCAAAAGTATAGCCCTGTGGCTATTGAACAACCAAAAAGTGCTTGTTGCTGCAAATACGCCTTCAGTTCCGAAAGGGTGCTTTTGCCCCAACCTCTATTATGAGCTGCTCTGCAACACCTTGACAAACACTGGGTTCAATAAGAACAACAGTGCAGTCAAGGAGAGAGTGGCCAAATATTCCACAGTACATGACCGCTCCACTTGCTTTGACTCAGGAGATATGGACCTTCATTAAAGGCAGCACCCCGGGGAAAATTTGTCTCCGAGATTGCAACGGAATATTAGATTTTGATTATGAGGAGTATGAGTGAAGAATCCAATTCCGCCAAAACTCATACTAAAACAGTTTTCGGATGCTTCTACCTTGGTGGGTTAGCAGGGAGGGCGGTACAGTTACACGTATGGGGTTGAAGAAAAAAGTCGATAACGCTGCCATCATTGGCGCCTATTTGCTTTGCATCATCGGATATTTGGCTAGTAAAGGTTTAGCGAAACAGAAAGAGCACAGAGAGAAAGGAAATGGGATATTCACTATTAAGAGATAACTCGGGACAAGAACAAAATTATAGGATAATTTTGAAAACTAAATAATTCAGATGCATATATATTAAATATGTTTGGTAAATAGAATGTTCTGAAGGAGAAAACGATCTATAGAGGTCAATAAAAAGTGAAAAGGGATTAAATGGAGCAAGGCTGAGGATAAAAATACAATTTCGGTGGAAATGAGTTACGAGAACGTTGATATGAAGACTGCCACTCGCAATCATCGCCCAGTCAGCTGATAGTTGCTATTTTTCGCGCTCCACGGATGATGTTGGTGCTCGGTGGTAGCTTGGAAACTCGTAAGACTTACTGTCTAGTGATCCTGCTGATCCAGGTATTACCTGTTATTATTTGTGATGGAAAAAGTTCCAGCTAGTACTCTTATCCACAATCGATTGAATCAATTGGATTAAGATCTAAGAAGCGAAAATTTCCTTAGGTGCTGCCTTTAACAGCCACGCCTCGAACGGTCTCACGTCACAACACGAAGTGCTCGCTGTGATTCGAGTTGCTCCCACAAGGCAAGACAGACACGGCTACCATATGGGGAGGCCAGGTCTGGAAACGGAGCGGAACCAATGGAGAAAAATGACAAAAACGAAAAATCCTGCTCCACACCACTTATTTTATGTGCGTGCAAATTTTCCCACTTTTTTCCTGTCCCAAACTAGCTGGACTGTCCTGCACTCTGGTAACTTATTATTCCTACTCTCCTGCCTTGTCAATCTCTGATCATTATCTCGTCCCACTCCTGAGCTACTTCCTGGGCGGGAAAGAGCACGTTGATTTTGACCATTTCTAAGCAGAAGTCCCTTTGCATGACCAGCCGCAGCCTGCGCAATTCTGATAAGAACGAATCGGCGTTCTACCCATACATCGAGGTAATGTTATAGATTTGAAAGGTATACACTCAGTTGACTGGGATACCCCGCGCTGAAAATCCGACGTGGATGCCGTTTCTTAAATTACTAGAGAGGAATATTTGCTGCCGAAAGGAAAGCTCAGAAGTGGCATACCCACTTGAGACAGCGCAATTTTGGCTTTAAAGTTGCCTCCCGTCGTGAACGCCCAGTTTGTGGGGCATAGAGACGGCCATCCGCAAAGGTTGTTTCGGAGGTTCAAACGCCTAAAAGGCTCGATATGAGCTGATCGTCCGCATTGGGTATGCTCAATTTCTCTGCACAAGTATGCTCAATTTCTCTGCACAAATTTCACCAAAATGACTAGGAAAAACTCAAATGTGAAGGATTTCCTCGAACTTATCTCCCCATCCAATGCATAAGCAACCGGCTACTGGGATTTGACTCTCCGCTTAATGAATTTTAGATCACATCTCTGTAATGTGGAGCTCGTGAGGAAAGCATCTATCAAAACCTCCGGCTTTGATAAAGGTTGTGCCCTATGTGAGCGGTAGTGTTTGAATCACAAATGTGAAATGAATACAAAAAATCACCACACACGTGGAGATATCGCGGGTCGAGGCGAGGCTACAGGCCGATATGCTCTTGTGGTAATATTCTGGATCTTAAATCAGAAACGTGTCCACGATCAAAAGTTAGGACCTTCGAAAGTATATGGCTAACGTTTCAGAGGAGCACAACCTCTACATATATGTCTCGCTCAACAACGATGCCTTACAAGAATTCTGATAATAATTACATAAGGTTCAGGAGAAACCTCAACTATCAAACACACCCACTGAAATTTTAGATCACCGTCGCTGAGATTGAAACATGTTACTCTCGTGCCTATGCCTATTGTTTCTACGCACAGCTATTCGTGCCAAAACAAATCTAGAATCTTCTCGCAATCTTACTACGTCCTCGGGGAAAAGCCTGGTAAGTTGATTCAGAAAGGTGTCAAGCCAGAAACGACCCATGGCTGATAAACGGATTCTCTCCACATTTAGTTCTGCGTACATGTGGCCGAATCGAATATATTCGACGGAGTTTTCGAATATTCGAAACAATATTAGAACTAATCGTTCATACGAGACAATTCAGAATTCGAGTATTTTATTTCAAAAATTGTCGAATATTTCAATGTATACAGAATGGTTGTATCTTGTGTTGTATTAAACGCATTTAATATTAGGTTCGAGTTGGAATTGCCGCCCTTGAAGAACCATCACAAAGCATTGGTTGGACCGTTTGTGGAGGGGCCGTTGGAATGGCGATTGACCGGCTCAATGCGCTTGGAATTACTAAGGATTTCGAGTTTCAGTACGTTGTTTCGCTTAGTGTGAACTTATCAAACGATACGACATTTGATTCGCATATAACTTTTTGCCACGGATAATCCGAGCAGATCCACGACAATCCAGAAAACATTTAGTTACTCCTGGGGAACAGCATCCGTACAATGTCGCGTTGCTTTGCGTCTTTTCTCGTTTCGCGGCTTCAGATCTGCGGTGCGGATTCCCACCAAGGTTTCACCTACACCTGAATAAACAATCGACAAATCAGAAAACAGTGTATTCCTCCTGGAAATCCGGAACACATGTTTAGGTACGGGGCAATTAGAACAGTTTTCAGAATGTTCATCACACCGACAACATGCGATAGCGCTGAGACCCTTGGCATTGGCATAGATTTTATGGCCAACAATTCGGTGGACGTGGTAATCGCTCCGCCCTGCAGGAAAGGTACTTCTAAAATCGACATCACAAAACTACTGCACCGACCAAAATTATAGAGCCTCTTGAATTTTTCTTCACAACTTCTGCAGGCGTACTGTTTATGGATTAAAAATGCCATAAGAACTGCTGACACTAAATAGTGGAGTGAAAACTAGCTGGAGTCTCTTCATACCATTCTCTAGCTTTATTCAAAAAATCAACTACGAATATTGAAATCGTTGACTTGATGGCATCAGCAGAGAGACAAAGGATTGATTTCAAGGTGGGATCTAGCATGGATTGAATCTTGCGGTCGAATGGACCATTATTTAGAATGAATTATACACGTACACCGATTGACGTATCCTTGGCATAGTTGGGATCTATTACGCAGCAAACTCTTGCTAGTATTCCTACTTGTATTAGCTCACGACTGCTTCGCTTCAAAGCTACCGCTGCTCACAATGATTCAGTATCTCGACCAGAACGTGTTCGGCCATATTAAGATGCGGATCCCGTCCATGGATTTTGTTTTGCAAACTTTTATTCCTAACCTTAAACAGAGTGAGGAGCCGTCCCGAAGATAAATGAACAACGACTACGAGCGCTGCTTCGGAAAAATGGACAATTGCTATATAGCGGGTGTTAAAGGCTGTGTCTCACCTCAGGGACCAGGTTCGTCAGTCGAACATGTGCGAGCCGCTGAGCACAAAGGTGTACTTTAAGTTACACGAAAACCTCGAAAACCCCCTAAGTTACGGGTTTCTTTGGCCGAGAATTTCGAAATTCTCGGCCAGTGGACGAGAGGATTCATTCCGTAGCTGAAGCTTGCGGAGGGAGCGGCATGTTTTCAACACGGCAATGTTTGTTCATGCGACAATAGCTACTTCTGAGAAGTTCATTTTAATGGGCAACCTCAAGTTCCCAGCTTCGCTTTTGCTAGCTTCCTAGCAGGGAAACTCCTCCGCTCCAATATGGAATCTGGCCTTCAAAATAGGGTTTTTGACAGTTTTTTCGGCTTCAAGCACATCTTTGGAAACAGCGCGTCGAGTAGGACCAGATTCCACCGATATCTCGTTGCCCTTCATGAGATGAGACACTGCCTTTAAGCTAATGTCGCTGAACAGACCAAGTATTTTGATATGCCATATAATCTATTCACTCATTTTCTCATTCATTAACCGCCTCGAATGTTTGACCGCTCACGCGTGGTTGCGCTTTTTCTGGCCAAATTTGATCAGGGTCCTGTAGCTTACATAGTGTAAAATCAATAACCATTCATCTCCAGAATGGCTCCTCATCCTGTTAAAGGTTAGGAATAAAAGTTTGCAAAACGAATTTCTTGGACAGGATGCAAACCCCCGAGCCTTATCCCAGAGGTCTGCGTCGCTATCCACTCGGCTACTAGGCTAACAAGCTGTGAGGGAGGGAGACCAGTATGGCAGGAAATGGAATTTTGAGCTTGTATCAGCCATTTAGCAAAATTCAAGTATAATCTGTAGCATGGTTTGGAACAAGCCATCCAACCATATATGTCTCGATTCAAAAGCGCAGCTTAATTTCGTGCACTTCCCTTGTAAGCTGCCTTTCCAGTATAGGCTATGTGGCCTGACTGGTGAATCGCTCAACCCACTGCGGAGAATCCCCTCTATGTTTTGGTTCGCTGTTCCAAACAAAGATAACAACAGATACATGTATTCTCAACAAATTTTGATTATACTACGTCAGTTTACATTGACCGATTCCAAATTCTGTGGCTTTTTTGATTAGTATCTTAATCCTCATACGTATTTATGAGAGCACTCCTGCATTTCCAAATTCTTCGAAAGATCTTTCTCGCCAAACAATTGAACAATTGATTACCATTTGTTTGGCTTCTGTCTTGCCAATGATTCATGAAGCTGAATATCCATGTAAGTTCCCAAATGTCACTTTATCTCTGTCTGTCGGTTTAGTGAGCCTATTTTATGTATAGTGGAAACTAATTTGCATTTTGATTTTCATCAGATCTACGAGAAAATATTAAAGGCA
>KN768026.1:0-23277 GCA_000816745.1 Ancylostoma duodenale | reverse complement strand
TACAAGATTTTTATTTGTATTGTAAAGTAATATCGAAAATTTGGCAACTCATTCTCGGGGGGAGGGGCGCCACTGGTGGACCCGTCTCCTGGCGTTCCCCACATCATTGGGCCACGGCGGGCCCTTTCTCTATCGGTGGACCCGTATCATGGCGTTCCCCACACCACTGGGCCACGGCGGGTCCTTCCTCCATTGGTGGACGCATATCTTGGCGTCCTCCACGTTATCGGAGCAGAGCGAACCGATCCTATAATGGCGGACCTGTATGCTGGTGTGCTCCACACTATTGGGCCTTCAGTCAGGTCAACGGTCAACCCTTATTCTGGTGTTTTTCCTCACAATTAGGACAACCGGACCAGGTCTTCATCGGCGAGGCCGTATCCTATCATTTTCATCACTTTTGAGCCACGACACACCTGTTTTCCATCGGAGCACCCGTGCCCTTTGTGAATCTCGAGAGTAATGGCAAAGGCTTGGGAGTTATTCAGAAATTCTGGCTAAGTATTTGTGGATTGATTGGTTACACAATGTCATGCCTTGATATGATGAGGCTCTTACTCTGTGTGTTAGTGCAAAAGTCGCTGCGAGAATCCAGCAACGAATGCGGCCATAGCATCAACCAAATGAGGCGGCCGCATAGGTCAAGCCTTCACTCAGCTTTCAAGACGCATCATTGCTCTCGTATAGTAATACATTTCTTCACTTGAGCTGCCTAACGCATCGCAACAGTGGAAGGGAGCATTTCCTGCTGCGTATATTGTGCAGCCTGAAAGCTTGTAAACACTCCCTCACTCCTATGCTGCGAGACCGCCAGCGAAGATGATGAAATCACTACCCCGTGCATGCGGGAGAGCCAGCAGTGACGTAATAGCGGGTCTCAAAACGAACGTGTCTGAGTCCATAGAAATCGGCCATTTCGCCCCACAGTCTGCGCCTCAAGATTGCGGTGTCTATGAGTGCCGCCGCATATCGCTACTCTAGCCCCCTTACGGCGCTTTGTTTAATAGGTTGTTTCTCCCCACATAGGATCGCAGGTTCTCTTGAAATCATAACCTGTGGAGATCATATGATTTGTAAGCATCCGTATTTGGTCGAAGCTATCACTGCAACTATCAGCTGTGTTAATGGCTGGCTTCATACTGACCAATTTTTGTACGATCTGAGCTCTGTTTGTTGGCTGGTCGCAATAGTTTTCTTTGAGCGTTTCGATTTTCCAGTTATAATTGTCAAGAATAAGTTTGATTCCTTTTATTTCGGTTTGAGCTCTACCTTTGAGGCTTTCTTTTAGCAAAAGAACCTTTTCCATGACGTCAAGCTCACTACTTTTATGAACAAAGGCTTCAAAAACTGCATAATATTCTGAAAAATCCTCACTGTTTTCATAGAATTTGGGCAGAGACGTGGCTTCATTGATCGATAATATGCCCTGCCGGAGTCATCTGTGTTAGCTGTCTTCTGATTTGAGTCTAATGCTTGAGATCCTGATGGTAATGACTCGTCGTTTACATTTTGCTCACTATTTTCAGCAGTGTTTTGAGCGACATTTTGCTCACTATTTTCAGTAGTGTTTTCACCGAGTTCTGGGTCGTCGTTGACTGGAACATCGTCTTTTTGTGCTCTCAGATTCACATATCCTAGTCGAATTCCCATATTTTCACGAGTATTCTTGGCTTCGTCGAGTCTCGCCGTCAACATGTGAATTAGATTTTCGGCCTCTGCCATTAACACCTGTAGTTGAGAATCCTCTTCGATTTGTTCAATTTCGGCCACCATGTCCTTTTTGTCTGACTTGTTTTTCCAGTTTTTGTACTCGTCTTTTATTTCATTGTACAATTTTTGGAGGTCTTCTCTTGCCTCTCTAAGTTGCATTATGCTGCTGTGCGGAAGTACTATGGTGGAACAACATTTTTTGTAATTCACGTCGTCGATTCCTGTGTACTCTACGGTTTTAGTGTACTCTTTGTAGCGGGTCACTAGTGTCCTGAGTGAATTTGCGCTGTAGTTAATAGGAGTTTTGTAAAAGTGAACCGCCATATCCTTTTTTGGACTTTTTTTTACCTTATTTTCCTATCAAATTACTTTCAAAGTAACTGTACGTGCTCTAATTGGCTCTCGTTAGTGCGTTAGGGCCAAATAGGCTGGTTTGAATCAACGATGATTCATGAACCGCAGTTAGATCATTTGGTTTAGGGCTCTTGGGCGCCTAGGTTAGAAATGGCTAACCTTGTGTGCAGTTGCGTGTTAGCAAGGCACTGAAAGCAAGCTTGGTTGCTTTCTGCGATCAGGATCGCGAAGTTAGACAGGGCTAACTTGACGGCTTGAATATGCCGAAAATTCGGCCAAGATTGAGCGGTCTCTTCTCCAGAGGTCAAAACTTTGACGCGGGAGTAGTGGCTTATTTGAGCCGACGGTTACGTGGGTGCTAGAGACCAAGGATTGTTTCCTTTTTCGAACAGACCCTTTGGGTGGTTCCGTGGTATTGAATACAGGACACAGAGAGAATACCGAAGCTTTTATTGCTGCAAACAACCACGTACCGTGGTTGCTAAGTAGACGAGTGAGGAGCCAAGGTGATTATGTACTGACAACGCCAATGATACAGAACCTCTCTGTCTCCTTTTGTGAATACTTTGAACCTTAATGCATTCTTGTAGCTGGTTCTTCAGCATTTTATGGAATTTCTATGCGGTACAGTGACCCTTACCCTCAGAAATGCGCACAGGTTCCTAGTATGATGGAATAAGAAGTCACACGTGAAGGACGTGTTAATGACTAAAAAAAAGGTATTCTTTTGCCTTGATTTGTCGCCACATGAGATCTGACAACCATCGTTTAGGTATAGAAGTTGCACTGGCGGCGGAGTGGGCATGGCATTTGAAAGTGCTATTAGAAAAAATATTTATCGCCTATCTGAGGCGAACTTGGAGTTGCAAGAAGCTGCATTCGCGGGCCTAAGGAGCGCCGAAACGTTTCTGGATGAGGTTGAGGTACCCACATTTCCTAAATTTCTGCAATTATTTCAATGAGTACAGTTTGTTAAGGATTCTCCTATCCGCTTTTTTTCTGAAAATGGAAAAAGTGGGAGTGGTGAAGAGGGGCGCACCCCCGAATATCAACTGGGACTAGAGTCCCCCCCCCCCCCTTTGGTAGATGAGGATGCGATACGGACCGCAAAAATGGAGAAGCTAGAGGAACAATTGAACACGGTATGTATGCCTTCTATGCACACTTTCTCCCAAGCGTTGGAATAGAATTTGAAAATTCGAAATTTCGCTTTCAAATGACTTGAAATTTTGCCTCTCAAAAGAAAGCGAAATGCAAGTATTGTGAAGTGATGGAAATTGGTTAACACCCCCCTTATTTCCTCAAAGTTCATTTTTTTGGGTTCCAAATTCCTAGTCCTAGGTCCTAAGTATGAATATTTCATTTTATATCCTATTGTTGACCCAGAATGTTTATTAGGAAAACATTGTTGTTAATAATGTTGTTGAAACGTTGTTATTGTTGTAATAAAGTGTTGTTAAACTATGTTATCATAAAACTGTTGATAAGATCTCGTTAGAAACAAGAAACTATTGCCACAGTAAAAACAAACAATTATATTGAATTGACCAAATAGGTTCGGATATCTGAACAGCTTCTCGGCGGATGACGGCATATGGCAACTCTGTTCCCAAGTACTCTTCGGCGGTGCAGCCAATGTCGATCATCATGTTGTGCAAAACTTCACAAGCCATGACAACTTGTGCGGTACACTCGGGCTCCAATTGTATAACTTCTTCTAGAATCGCGGATCTCTTCTTCCACTTCACGAAAGCACACTCCACAATAACTCGCATCTCCCAGTTCCACTTATTGTAGTGCTCTTCCTGTCTCGTGAAAGCCTTTCGCGAATCCGGAGTCTCCAAGGAATCAGTAGAATGCTTCCTCCAAGCGGGAATATACATAAACGCTCGAGTCATGCAGTGAGCCCAGGAAGTTGGAGTTCATGTAGATGAACCTTCCGCGAGCATTCACGACAGCCAGTACGTTGACAGCTATGTACTCTTCTCTGCCGTAGCACTGCCAGCCAGAACGTGCTGGTTTCTGGATGGCCACACAGCTACCATCTAAAGCGCCTATGATTTTGGGAGCACTCTGAGACGAGCAAAGTCCATGACGTTTCTATGGCAAAAGTCAATATTATTCAGGCTGCGCTTGATAAACTTCTTCACAATGCCTTCACCACTTCTGCTACTGCATTCGATACGGTCTTCTGATTCCAATTGTATCGGCCAACATTTCTTCATGTGAATCCGTAGCCAAGTAAAGGAGAGCAATGATCACCTGAAAATATCACATTTTCTACTTTTGCATCACTCTGCATATACTTCATGTGGTAAGGTCTTCTATGGGTAACGCAACAAATGTGAAAACTCACGCAAAGTCTATCCGAAACGAGTCCCCTCAGCTTGTGGCTGCGCGACTGCGGCGCGGCCGTCTTGGCAGCGTACGTCGAATTGATCAGCTGTTGAGACCAACGCCGCCACGCTCAATCGGCAGAAAGGTAGGTTTTCTTTGTTTTTATCCATTGTTGCAGTTTCTTTTTTGAATATATCAGCATTTATCAGGCCGTTGCTCTTCTGAGGCTATTTTTCACCTTTCTTTTTATTTGAATGTGTTTTTTCGCTGTTTTGTTCTGTGGCCATACTACAAAAAATACAACCAAATAAAAAAAGAAACGTTTAAAACGGCCTCAAACAAGCAACCGCCTGATATGGCTGACATATTCAGGAAAGAAACTACAACGATGGACAGAAACGAAGAAAACACCTCTTTTCGCCGATTGAGCGTGGCGGTGTTGATCTCAACAGTTGATCAATTCGACGTACGCTGCTAAGACGGCCGCGCCGCAGTCGCGCAGCCTCCACAGCAGAGGGGACTCGTCGTTTCGGATAGTCTGTACGTGAGTATTCACATTTTGCTCTGCCCATAGAGGTCCTTTAAAGTATACAATACTTTTTATGTCTGTTTTGTCTTTATTAATTAGTGCTCCTATAAATTGATCCGACGGATGTCCGCAACGCTTGCCACTACTTATATCTCTTCTCTAGCCTGTATATCATGGTCGAACGTGATCTTTACTTATGTCTAACATGTAAATCCATGATCTACTTGTTAGAGATTACGATATGGGGCCGTATGCATATCTCACTCTCGCGGGGCAGGGAAGACCGTACTACTCTTGTGTTGATGTTCCCAGCGGGAGTAGTATGGCGGTCCCGGCGATGCAAACCGAACGAGAATATCTCCGCGAAAACAGAACGATACTGTGTCGATGCTCGCAGAACTTTCTAGCACACATGCAACAACTTCTCGTTGTCAACATATTATTTTAAGCATATCACATCCATTTGTTTTATTTTCTTTTGTGGAATTCGTCAAAAACAAGCTTCAATCCATGATTAACAAGTTTTTCCGCCTTCTATATGATCGTTCGTTTCAAAGTGAATTTGAAGTGTTTTCACAGATATGTCAAGTTAATCTACACTGAGCATGATGAATCAACACTTTTGTTCAATTGATGAGAGGCGATTGTATGAACAACTAAAGGCCACGGTGTCACTGATTTCTGTCTAAAACGAGCAGTAATCAACATAAGGTTGTAAAATCAGACATGACGTATTACAACTCCTCGAATACGATGCTTTACCTCGCTCCGGAGCAAAGGGAATAAGCTCTTCACGCGAGGATGAAGGTACGGTATCCCCGCAAAAGTGTGCTGCATTGCGGGGGACCGCCCGTCTTCTTCCCGCTCCCAGCAGGGATGTAGGCGAGACATAAATATGCATACAGCTCACGGCGGAGGGTGAGCGTTGCGCAAATCCGTGCGGCTCAATCTACAAAACTATGTCTTATCCCTTCTACAAAGGAAGTGGTCCTGCAGATGTCAGAATTACAACCCATTAAGTTTTCTACAGTTGGATAGCTTACTGTGTCTGTGACTCTGTCTGCATTTGCGTCTGCGTTGTAGTGTCGACTGGCTGATCAGTTGGTTCGACCTACACCTTCTCAGGTATGATCTATTCCAATATAATTATTGTCGGTTAGCTCAGGGAGTGCCTACGGAGGAACATTGTCCACAATTGCGACCGCAGTGGTATTGGCCTGCCGATCGACTGGTCCGATCTATTTTCACACCTTCTTCTGTAAGTTTTAATATGTATTTGGTGTGACTCCTCACATTTTTATGTTTCGTTTTTTTCAATCGAACCAGCCGATCGGTCAGCCGATACCACTGCGGTCGTAATTGCAGACAAGGCCACCTATTGTCCTCGTCACCACGGAACAAACGTCTGCAGCAGCATGGCCACAGCGGAGGCCGCCGCACAGCTGCGACGTAACACCGCCGCGACGCTGCTGCGGGCGGCGTGTCCGGCATTTTCCCAGCCTTGCCAGCCGGCTGATTTATCGACTACTTCATTGTTGCCGGATTTCCGCTGTTTTTGTTCGTTTTTCTTCAGGTTTTTTTTTTACATTTTCTTCCCTGTCTCGTTGACTTTTCATCTATTCCAGGCGAGAAGGAATGAAGAACGATGACAACTTTTACTTTTTGACTTTTTACAGCTCTTTGTGAGATTGACTTGTTGAAAATTTGACATAGGATTAGAATGCCAGTGTTGGTGATCTTTAAAACTTCCTTCTTTCGCATTCGTCGGGATTCAACATAATCGACATAGCTGCACCAGAAATTTTCTGCTTGAAAGTGTTTTATAGTACAACAAATCCATTTCTCAGCGCTGTGTTCATTCTTATGGAGAATGCAATTTTTGACGGGTTAGGAATGAATGAGACAATCGCTTAGACCTTGCCTTCGGTGGGATGAAGTCAAGTGAAGGTGGATTGAAATTTCTATGTGTATTTGTGCTTTGGATGATGACTTGATACCAGCAACAATGCATAAATAAACACAAATGGGTTGCACTATAAAGTGATGTTGGTTCAACATCCCTTCTGACTTGGAATGGATGAAAAATCAACGAGACAGAAAAGAAAATGTAAAAAAACCTAAGAAAAACGAACAAAAACAGCGGAAATCTGGCGGCAATGGAGTAATCGATAAATCAACCGGCTGGCAAGGCTGGCAAAATGCCGTCCACGCCGCCCGCAGCAGCCTCACGGCGGAGTTGCGCCGCGGCTGTGCGGCGGCCTCCGCCGTGGCCGTGCTGCTGCAGACATTTGTTCCGTGATGACAACGACTACATATCCACTCCCTGAGCAAATGGACAATGAATCATATCTTTATCACTACTTCTTGATTGGTCCTTGTGGCACGGCATCTCTTCCCAGCGATGGTCCTCCCTGGGTCCTGCCTGAAAGTGAAGGTGGGCGGAACATCCTTCTCGCAGTACACCTCCTGTGGATGAGATCGTGAAGTCAGCGTCATCGGACGCTGTATGAAGAAGGTGGAGCTAGCAGTCATTTATTTTGTGCAAGTGAAGACAGGGATTCGGAGTTCCAAATAACGTCAAAGGTGGAAGATCGGAGACGCTGCCGCTAAGGTTCGCTCTTGAGTAATATCAGATGTATCGGACAAGTGATATATGTGTGCGCTAACTGTCCGAAAGTAGGGACTGGATTCCACAGATCGTGAAGAGCATAACAGCTATGTTCGGATTTCTTCACGAAGACCTTTAAGGAAAGATACGATGCTCTTCATGTCTCTCGAGCGGATAGAACTCATTTGCGAAACTGTGCCACGCGCCAGGGACTGTGGTAGTATGGACGCAGACTCGGTTCAGCAGAAGATCAACTGGAAAACTGGTAATGCAGCGGATAATAACTTCCAATCTCTGTTTTGCTGAGGTCCTTGGGCGAGTGTGTTTGAAATTATCGCGATCTGTTGGTCTAATGAAGGGAGGCTACTTGGATGGCCCAACGGGTATTTGGATGGCCCATTCGCAAAGCCTCAGGCAATAACATCGGACAACTTGAGGGAATTTTCATTTCAATAGGTAATCCGAGAGACCACTCATGGGAGGCGTTGGATAACAATGGGCGACAAGAGAGATTTTGCTGAAACACCTGGCGACTCAAGGGGATTTTGTTAAGTGATCAGTCAAGGTTAACTGCACATACATATTTCAACTAAACTTTTTTCTTAGCCAAAACTTTTTGCAAGTTTTGTCAGCCAGATGTCCCTTCATGCCACTATCTACTCGTATGAAAATCTGGAGCGAACGATGGGTCATATCTGAACTTTTCTTTGCGAAAGCCACCTCCGCCCATGATCAAATTGACGTTATTGATCACATCAGTTTGGGTCAGCGATTACTTCTGATGGGGGCGTCATTAAAATAATCCCTACGGTAATTATGAAGGCGATCCTTCGCTAAAGATTGAACCTTTCAATCAAATTTTCGTCCTCTCACAGTTCTTTCCCATTCCTCAATTTGGAGCTCCTATTGATTGATGCTCGGAGGTTCCTACGCGCTCTTGATGCCCAATGTGGGTCATCTGTGAGAAAGCCTTGAGTTACTCTATCGAAGACGCAGCAATTTATTGGCTGAAAAAGTTTGGATATAGTAGTGGTATTGCCTAGGTTGTTGTGAAATTAATTGCCGAAATGGACACGCCAGTTCAAAATGTTGTGACTCGCCTCAAACACAACATTTTTCATAAATTTGACAGCCATTCAATTCGTTAGATTCTCCCGAACAATTTGGCGAAAATTTGATGCCTCTATAACAAGAAATGAGATCACAAGCATTCGCAAACTTTTGGAAGGCGATTTCAGCATGGTCCAGATCAGCACTCCCTCAGACTTCCGGGTCTTTGGAGCGCCGGTGAAGCCTCGACTTGTGGCCGATGCAGACTTCCGGCAGGTAGTCGCGGGTGGAGCAGAAAAACTCGTTGAAGGTGCGGATGGAGCAGGAAAACCTGCTGTTATCCGCACGAGGCAGGGTATATGTAGGTCAAACTGCACCCTGTTTTTTTTTCTCCTTGCCACGTGGCAGCCGATGTGTAAATGAGTCGCTAGTCACCGATTCCAATAGAACATTACCTGCCTTAATCCTGCCATCCCTGTAGCAGGATCACGGCAGGTCAAATGCAGGATAAGGCGCAACAAACGGCGGAATAGACGCGCCATTTCCGCCCATTTCTGCGTTTTTCCCGCAGGTGTCATGCCGCGAGAAACGGTGTGGGCCGGCGCTCCAAACATCCGAATGTGTGAGCTGCTGCTGTCGCAGGATTGCATCTGGAGCTCGGGAAAGGACTCACAGTAGGGTAATGGTATGAGGAATAAGGTCAATGAGCGACAGCCTTGATGCCCTACTGCACCAGTTTTTGCCGGATTAGTTTTGGAATGTGAGGCTCAACGTTTCTTTCTCTTCTTTATTCACATACTTAACCTTACCTTCTCAATTACACGCGAGTGGTGCGGCGTGTTATCCATGATGATGGTCACATGACGAGCATTCGCGAGGGATTGCGTCAACGGTATAGACGTCTGCAGCTGTTCCTCAAAAACAACAGAGTCCATATCACGGTGGTAGTCGTCGAGCGCTTCGCGGGAACCGAATTTGAGGACTCTGCTGCAGTGGAGAATGACCCATTCCTCCATCATGGCTCCGATGACAATCCCATGTTTTCCTCTGCTCTTCCCCACTCGTTCTGCCACATGACTATTCCTGTAAGGTCGCTGCAGAGGGAAAACGTGGGATATTGGTATCGTTCCAGCCTCGCTTACTGGCCATCTAGTCCCACGCCCATGTCTCGTCAATATAGACGAGACATTCACCGTCGTTCCTCGCTTCTTCAATGGCCGACAACTACCGCTGTCTTTCTCTGATCAGGTCTGGACGCTCAAAGATATATCGTTGGCCTTCATTAATTTTACAAATAAATCCCAATCCAGGTCCAAGACATGTCAAATTCTGGGTACAACTTTCTCATCTCTCCGAGCATATCGTCGAGTCTCACTAATTTCTCCTCCTAGAATTTGCAGTACATGAGGTGGCGGATAATTCCGACCCATCTATCTCCATGTCTTCTTAGAGCGGCTTCCCTGTGGGACTTCTTTGTGAATCGTTTCATGCGTTCTCTTGACGGTTGGTTGTCGGCACTCTCATTTCGTTCCGCCAGGAGTACTACTGTTGAGGTGGATACACCACAGACAGAGGCTCTCAGTGATGACACCATCTTATACATGCTTCCGCGACAGAAGGGGCCCAACTTCTTTTTGAACTTTTGGAAAAACGTCTTCACTCTCTTCAGCACAACTCTGCCTTCCCATCCAAGACGTCTTCCACGTCCATTATGTCTCCTTTCACTCACGATTTTCCTCGTTGATTCCTTTGACGGGAAGTAGCTTCTGCTATACGAGGTTCTTCATGGTGAGTAGCGTCCTCCAGTAGCATTGATGATGTGATGCTACGAATAAGCTCCATAGGACACAGTTTTGCTGACCTGATGACGATGCGGAAAATGCATCACCAGCATTTCGCATAACCTAGGTACACATAAGTATAATAACATTTAATTCAGTATCACCAAAGGATTAAAGAAAATGCAAGTGTAAAACGTCTTACGTGTTCGTGGCCAGATGCATTGTCATTGCTCTAAATCTTCAACTTAATGAGAAAGCTGTTACCTTTATAGCGATGTTTTGCAAAGAAACAAAGCCTACACTATGAACGAGGTACCGCTCAGCTTTATTAACTGATAAATGTGTTAAACGACACATGAGGGACTATTTCGCGGTTGTAAAGTAAATAAAGTCAGTGCAGTTAGGACTGTGCTAAGTGGTGTAAGGATGCTGCATGCATGTTTACACTGCCTGCGAGACCATGTTAAACTAACCCTTGCCCGATTTTCCTCGTTGATTCCTTTGACGGGAAGTAGCTTCTGCTATACGAGGTTCTTATTAAATTTTACAGTTAGCTGCTTTGTAAAAGAAGATTCATAGAACTTATTTCCATCCATCTAATTGTCTTTAATTTTTTGGACAACTTTCATTGGCACTAAAAATTACGGACATTTATGTCTTAATGGTTCAATTTTGGACGCCATGACTTTTATAAAGTGGCAGTTTTTTTTTAAAAGCAGTAAACAGTCATGGTTACCATTGTGAATAAAAGTGATGATTACACATTGGCTGTGGAATGTAGCCTTCGTCGCATGTAAGAGCATAGAATTGCACCACCACTACTCATATGGGATGAGAGGATGTTATACGTATATTTTAACTCACCTGATGATCTAGTTGGCGTCACTCTCTGGGCGTGACGCTAGGAAATCATCAGCATATGGGGAACACTTGACTACATAATACATTCTTGCTCTTAGGTAGTTAGCTGACACTAGGGCAGCTGAACAGTGGTATTTTACTGGAAGAATGCGTAATCCAATTGGCGAGGTACGTGATTTTCCGCCGGCCAGCGTGCGTTTGAGAGGGGGGAGGGGGGCTCAGTCGACGATTCTCCCACTCTTATTGTTTGAGGGAAAGAGACAAATGAAGGATGTACAATTTGGTGAACTATTGAACTCACAGGAATGTTTGTATCGGTATGGGTGATTGGAGCAAGGAGAATGCGATAGACGGGAAACTTAACAAATAATAATGCACCTACTGTTTTTATCTACAAAAAAAAAATAAAACTTGGACTTTGCTTTCGAGGGGTGTTTGTTTTCAGTTTCGCACTAGAACCCTTAGACTGAAACCAAACAGGAATTTCAAAGCAAATACATGGTAATACCTTCTCCTGTGCTCAACAGTAAGGGAGGGAAGGAAAAACGGAATAAAAGCGGGAAACTTAACAAAGGGCTGAAAACTTCATGTGGGTCCGAAGTACGACTGTTATTCGGTCAAAAGTGGCAAAATGCCAGATTACGGCACGCAGCAGCAGTCGCAGCTGCTTTGCGAACGTTCGCAAGGATGGTCTGCAATTGCACCTATATTTACTCCGTGAAAAATACGCTGTGTGCCGACTCGATCAGCTATTATCTTTGTATCCGGTCATTTTTTTTTGAATACGTTCTTTTCCAACACCTTTACTACAATTTCCGTTCCATTCGGTGAGTTTCTTCATTAGTTTTAATTCAAACAGTTGATCGTCGGCCGTGCCGCCTCTGGATCCCCCGACTGCATTAGCGGCCCCGTCGTTTCGGATGGACTGTAAATAATGTTGAGCAACACACGAAGCAAACCAGGTCCACTGCAAGAAGCAAAAGCATCGTATGCATAAAATACAATACAGAAGATCCAAGAAATAGATAGGATGACAAATATGATTAAGATGGTATTTGACTTCTCAGAGATCTAAGAAAGTTTGCGGGTCGTCCGACATCATTTTCGGCTCGTACGACATCATTTACGGCTCCTCCGAGTTTGCCCGCGGCTCAGTTTGCCGTGTGGCGCGACGTCCCGAATGATTTCTTCTAGATTCCTTCCTGAAAAACGGAGTTCTGTTGCAGGAGTCACAACGCTAGTGGAGAGGGAACCTTACACCACACAGCTAAGCGTTCATGCTCGCTCACTATCATGTAATAATGAACATTATTAAATCACAATACAGAAATTAAGCAAGTTTTCATTTACAATTTGAATTTTAGTCCGCCCTATAATCAACCATCCAGATGTGTAAATTCAAGCGGCAAGGTCGATTCACGGGTCCACTGTGAGCATGTGCAGGTCCATGACGGGCATGTGCGGATTCAGCGTGTGACATGTGCGGGTCTACCGCGGAAACCAATGTTATTGCGGGTGCACTGCGGGCATATGCGTATCCACCGCAGGCATGTGCGGTTATAGCGCGGGAGTAACGCCACTCCCGGGGTGCGATTCATTAACGCGCAACCTGCGGCTACGGCCTGGTTTGAGGCCGGCCTGGCGCTAGCTGGCAATTCATGAGCGCGCGCGTTGGTCATCGACAGGTCACCGACGGGCCAGTTCCTACCTAACGTCCGAAGGTGCGGCTAGCAGTTGGTTAGGCAGTTAGCAACGGGAAAGTTCCTCAAGAAAGTGCATTATTTCGAGTCTGGAAGCTGCTGGAACTTAATTTTAATTTCTCGTGTGCAGTTTTTGGTTCAAATTGCCTTTTCCACGAAAAATGAAGCTCCTAAAATGAAACTAGTTATTACAGCTCGGCCGATTCTTTAGCTGGTGGATGTAGGTCATAAAGTTCCCGGTTTTCTTGGAAGATTCGCACAAAACTGAAGTTTTTGAATGGAATAGTTCGCATGCATCAACTTTAGCTAGCTGGTGAAGGTTGAAATAATTGCTGACATTCATAAACTAAAAAGTGATATACATATCCGAACCATTCATTCATTCATGTAATCAAAGGCCCAATATTCGAAAAATTTGTTCATTTATGAGCTTGAGATTGTATCTTATTATTAGGTTGAGGAATTATAGATGCCCGTCAGACCTTCGAATAAAAATTACTACAACAACACCGCAAGAGCTCCATCCAAGAGGTATTTCCCAAATTGATGGTTGACTCTTCTACTTCCTCCATAAAATGAACGAGTCCCCTCTGTGAAAATGTTCAGGAAACACTCTTCGATTACTTGACACCATATCAGTTTTGAAGAGGCACCGATTCTCTACACGGCAGAGAAAGATTTGGTTGATGACGGCTCACGCACTTACCACGTCCGCCTTGAATAGGCGCATTATCAATTAAAAATAATTTTCTAAAGGTGAAACATTGCCGAATATTAAATAAGTCGCATATACTCTGTGATATTCTATTCGCCATGAGGTGCTCTTTCACAAATGAATGCACATGCATTGCCAAAAATAGTGACAGTGGGGAAAATAGGGGAAGAAAGGAAAGCGAATGCAGTGGACACCTATAATTCTTCACCTAATAGAACAACTAAGAGAATTAAATATTCGAGGAAGGCTATGATTCAAGAGATTCATACTTACAATACTTGAAATTCCTTCATTTCAGAATCATTCGAAATTCCAAAAATAGTTAGGACAGTGGAATGATTCTGCGTAGATGTTACATTTGTAAATTCCAATACAAAAGTTTGAATCATTATCCACTGTTACTAAATATAGGGAACTCCAAACGGTCGCAGACAGGGGCGGGACCTCGGCGCCGCTCGCTTGGGCAGAGACACGAGCAGAGAAACCAGAGCCACGTGGTGAGCGCTCGTGGCTCTGGTTTCTCTGCTCGTGTCTCTGCCCAAGCAAGCGGCGCTGAGGTTCCGCCCTTGTCTGCGACCGTTTGGAGGTCCCTGTATGTAATATTAACTTTTATTCAGGAAATCTAGCTAACAAGCGCGCATTGAAGGGCTGCTGGCTAGTTAACAAACCTAACCTGCGCCCACGGCGATGCATCGCAGGCCTCTGTGGTTACGCTAGCCAGCTGGTTTATTAGCCAGCGGCTAGGCGCGCTAACATGGTCACCGTTGATGAATCGCACCCCCCCCCCCCGTTTTTAGCGCGGGCACGTACGGATCTATTGCGGGCAACCACGGATCCACCGCGGGCAGAAAGTTCAGAGTAAGAAGTTATTACTAAGAACAGATAAGTTTGACCATGCTAATGTTTCTCCCAACAATATTAGGAATCTCTTACTCGGACTCGATTCTCATGAGTTTCGTGGACCCAAATTCGACCTTATTATGGTGTATAATACTCCGTGGTCACGCAAGACTTAACTAGTCTTCCTTCTTACTGTCTGTGACACGGTAACTCGGAGCGAGAGGAGTAGAGTTCGTCTTCCTCACTCTGTGAGTAGCTAGCGTTTCCTCATATTTGTTATATCTGAATATTATGCGTTGATTTATCATTTGCTACCTCATTTTCACTGTATGTTGCCGCTGCCAGTCAGTTTTAGCTTGTAGCTTGAATGAAATTTTTTCTTGTTCTATTTAGTTTTATCATGTGTTAATTGTGCATGTTACAATAAATAGATTTGCTCTTCCATCGACGAAGGGGGTCTTGCTTGATTGGACGAAATAAGATCCGAGGTCCCTACCAAAAACTTCGAAAGCTTTGAGAGCACTCAATGTGGAACGGGAGAAGAAGAATGCAAATGTATGAGGAAGCTATAGCACTGGGTAGAAAGGATATTGAACAATCTTCATATACTTCTGCAAACACCAACAGTATGTGCTGTAGAAGCCTTAGTGCAACAGAAGATCTGATCGGAACATTTGTTGCAACAACTGCAGTTGATCTTGAACGCTTGTACGCTTCCAAAAGCCGATTTGAAGTCCTCAGAAACGTCCGCATTGGAAACACGGATAAATTCGTTTTAGAACTAGAAGGTGAAGTATACGATAAGGAAAGTGAGGGATTTTAAGAATAACAACTGCAGATCATCTCTTCCCGCAAGTTTCCTGAACTTCACCTTCACATCATTTGTTCATACAGAACCCTGCGGAGCTGCGCTTTGGCTTAAGATCAAAAAATTTTCCGAGTTTACTTGGCCCAAAAGAAAAGTGGTACATGGGTCCGAGACTAGGCGCCGCGAATCTGCGCTTTTTCTTAAGATTAAATTTTTCCGAGTTTAGTAGGCTCAAAAGTAATGTGGAACACAGGTTCGATACAGTTTTGACTCGGTAAACAATAAAACCCTTACGTGAGTTGTGATGTCTCATGCGTGGAACAAAGAAACTTATAAATATGCTGATGGTAATTGTTGGTACCGCTCATCTCAGCTCGTACAACTTCATCTAACATGGAGTGTACAGTGGCGGCCACATATTTAGCACACTGCCGATTTTGGGCAATCAACTGAAGAAAATAAAAAATTCGTATTTCAAGCTTGGAGTGAGCTATCGGGACAGAACTCTAGAATGTGATCCTCTTATGTCAATCATGGTAGTGCAACAAAATTTTCTACAGCGCAGGCGGTGGGGACCAGCGCGGGGATCAGTTGTACACAGTGCTCGCGAGGATGCGAGGCTGACGGGACATTCGGCCGATGTTTCGTCATGTGCATAGACGTAGTGGAAGTCGGGTGCACTCGGGACTTCGCGGTGGGACCAGCGGCTGGCGGTCGCGAGCCCGCCGGGCGAGACAGTGTTTACAACGGTTTGACGTTACATGGCAGCGATGTACGGAGCAGAGTAGTCTCTCTGCTGGAGCTTTGCTGTTGACTCCAATCAGTTTTGAAATGCTAGATGGTAACCACCTCCCAAACATGGGTGCATGCCATCTACGGGGTTCCTTAGGGACGGTAGGAATTACTCAGTTTCCTCACTTGGAAAATGCCCTTGCCCATCTTTCATTGAGGTTCCACTGGAATAATGCAACCTTTAGTATCCATCCTTGTTTCTAGGAAGGGCAGTAGAATCAAATTCACAGGATGACCGAACGAAGAACGCGTCATCATAAGCTGTTGTGACATTTTCTGAAACCAGATGTGCAACTGCAATTTCCTAACTTTCTTCCATTACGCTCGAGATTTACAAAGAGTGCGAGTGCACTGATGACGGACAGATGTGCCGGGGCACCACAGTTCAGAAAAACATCAGGATAGGTGCCCACCGATCGAGAAAGGGTCCGCCTTGGCCCAATGGTAGGGAAAACGCCAGGATACGGACCCACGGATGGAGATTGGGTCCGCAGGGGCCCATTAGTGAGGAAACGCTAGGGTATGTACGAGTCACGAATGGGGATTGGGTCTGCCGTGGCCCAGTAGTGGAGAAAACGCCAGGATACAAGGATGGAGAATAGGTCCACCCTGGCCCAATAGTATAGAAAATAGCAGGGTACAGCTCCACAGATGAAAAAGGGTCCGGCGTGGCCCAGTAAGGAGAAAAGGCCAGGATACGGTTCTACGGAAAGAGATTGGGCCTGTCGTGGTCCAGTAGTGAAGAAAACGACAGAGTAGGGTTTTCCGATAGAGAATTGGTCCGCCTTGGCCTAATAGTGGGAAAAAGGCCAAGATGCACGTCTGCCGGTGGATATGAGTGCGCTGTGCGCTCATTCGTGTGTCAGTTGACCACTTCTACTTCTTCCCTATGTAAGCATACTGAAGCTCATCAGTTGTACCATCTCGCGAAGCTTGACTCGTTTCAGGTGAATATTCGCACTGCATTGGTTACATTGAATTCCCACGTACTAAACCCATCTGAACGATACTCGTGCACAGAGTTGGGAGTGGCTGGTCATAGGCGTGTAAGAAATCGGCAAAAGAACAATAGGTAGTTTGCTCATTTTCCCGCAAATTCGCCAAATTTCTCATCGATTTCCCATCGAGCTCCCAAAAACATATGGAGTTTTAAAAATTGAAACTCTGGCAAAGGGTAGAGCTGATTGTGCTTATATGGATGCTTTGAAAAGCATTTGCTGATTTCGAGTCAGAAACTTCAGTACGAGGTCTAAGTCACCCTAGTTTTCCACAAACTGGCGGGCCCTGCAGGCGAATTCTCACATGTGTAATCGATCGATTTCTCTTCCCTCGCTTCATTCTCAAATCCTCCCACCCTCTCTACTCCACACTAAATTCTGAAGCGGTTCCGACCCCTTGAAAAAATCTGTTGGAGGCGCTGTGAATTGAACCCGTGGGTGCGCAAATGCCAGCGCTGAAACCGATTTCTCGCATGCACTGCCGACCAGTCCTGTTTTCACACGTACCACGATCCAATGGACAAAGACACATGAAGCCTTCACCGCACAGCTCAAAACTTAGCCTTCCACTGCAACATCAGATTCCTTTGTAGTTTTTCGGAAGATCAATGCTATCGATTTTCACCCCCATCCCGTACAGAAAATTCATTTGTCTCTTTTTGTTGGTAATCGTTTATACATACTAGCGCCCCTTCGGAACGCTAGAAGGTGGGGTGGGGCAGCCACTTTAGGTATGTACAAAAGCCTCATTCATGCGAAATGCTTAGAAAATTAGCAACTAAGCAAAACTAATCTTTAGCTGAGCTCAAATGCAAAATCCTCCTTATAAATTGCGTATATTCTACGGGTCTGACCGCCTCACCAACTTCGGGCTTCCAGTCCTCTCGTGGCCTTCCTAGCTGTGTTTGCAAATTTTTAACCCACTCAGCTACATGTAAAGCTATTTCCCGACGCAATGATACCACCTACTCTTTTTTGTCACATTTCTTATATGCCTATGGACCCGTTATCAATAGCCACTCCCAACTCTGCACAGGAATATCCTTCACATGGTTTTAGTACTTGTGAACTATACAATGTAACCAATGCCGTGCGAATAATCACCTGAAATGATTCAAGCTTCACGTCACTGAGACAGTCCAACTGATGAGCTTCTGCTTCAATATACAGGGAGGAAGAAGAGGTGGTCGACCGAGACACGAATGTGCGCGTAGCGTTCCCCTACTCCACCGGCAGACGTGCATCTTGGCGTTTTCCCGACTATTGTTCCACGGCGGACCCATTCTGTATTCGTGGACCTCAGTGGCGGACGCAGGGGGAAGCTGCGGGGGAGGGGTTGCCCCCCCCACCCCTCCGAGAATGGGTCACTCAACTTTTGAAATTAACTTTTGAAATCACTTTACAATAAGTAAATAATAATACAATAATAATACGAATACAAATCTTGTACTAGTTTATTTCTAGTTGTTTATTTTGATTATTATTTCTAATCTAATCTTTATTGTTTATTTGTCATTATAATCGATATTTTTATTGATTTTATTTTCCGTCTGGGTCACCAAAACGGCGGAGACCCCACCTTCCCCCCCCCCCCCTCTCGCCCACTTTCTGCGTCCGCCAGTAGTGGACCTGTATCCTGGCGTTCTTCCCACTATTGGGCCAGGGCAGACCCGATCCATCGGTAGACCCGTATCCCGACGCTTTCCCCACTATTGGGCCCCTGCGGACCCATTCTCCATCCGTGCGCTTTCCCCACTATTGGGCCAGGGCAGACGCGATCCCCATCCGTGGACTCGTTCCCTGGCATGTCCTCACTAATGGGCCTCTGCGGACTCAATCTCCATCGATGGACCCGTATCCTGGCGTTTTCTCCACTACTGGGCCACGGCGGGCCCAGTCTCCATCTGTTCTGTTGTTCTGAACTACGGGCCCCCGGCACACTTGTCCGTCAACAATGCATCCGCACTCCTTGTAAATCTCGAGAGTAATGGAAGAAAGTTAGGAAATATATAGAAAGTTTGATCAAGTGCACAACTGGTTTCAGAAAATTCCATAACAGCTTATACCTGTGTATTTGAATGTACTGCCCTGCCCTTCATAAAAACAAACGGATCCTCAGGCATGGGACCTCAGTGAAAGATGCCCAAAGATCACATCCCAAGCGAAGAAATTGAATGAAGCCGATCGCTACGACTTCCACGACATGCGCACAACCTTTCCAGGTGGCTATCGTTCAGTGTTTCTCAGCAAGTGGAAGCATTAACAAGGCTCCAGCAGAGGGGCTACACTGCTCCACACATTGCTATTATGCAACGGCAAATCGTTGTAAACACTGTCTCGACCGGAGGGCCCGAGACCGGTAGCCGCTGATCCCACCGCGAAATCCCGAATGCACCCGACTTCCATATGTACCTATGTCGAAACATCGGCCGAATGCTCCGCCAGCCTCGCATCCTCGCGAGACACAGTCTTTAATTGAGCCACATGGCGAGCGCATGCGATCACGTGGTAGTCCCCCTATGCCTGCGCTCTAGAAATTTTTGTTGCACTACCATGATTTATATGAGAGGATTTCGCGATTCTTTGGACAAACACACATGAATGCTGTACCTTTCGGCTCAGAATTGTGCGCTCTAGTGCAATATCAAAACATTATTGTCATCTCGATGACAATGACTTCCTGCGATTCTTCTTCATTATTTCATTGATTAACTGGTTAAATCCCACTTTTTTGTCCCAGTGATGTATTTTTTTTGTTCGTTCTCTTTTTCCAACCTTAGAAGAAAAACCAAATTAGTGCTCAAAGACTCAAATTTCTGGTATCTCTCAATGGTCAGTCAATTATTCGGAAGCTGTCAAATGAGAAAGGTATCTAAAAAGCTTAGGATGTCGAGGTTCAGTAGACTCACGGCCGGGTAATTCTGGAAAGAAAGCAAGTGGGTTTTTGCTGACACTGCCGACCTAGATTGCTGAATTTCCATGTATCTTTGTCTAAAAAATAAGTAACTATCAGGCAGGTGCGAAATTAATTGCCGAAACGGACGTTTCAGTTCAAAGTGTTGTAACTCAGCTCAGGCACAATTCTTTCAAGCAGTTTACCACCCATCCGATTCGCCACATCCTTCCAAACAATACTCTCAAATTATGTGCCTTTACATTCAAAACTGGCATCTCAAGAATCTGCAAACTTTTGAAAGGCGATTTCAGCATGTTCCAGATCCGCAGTCAGCTGCTGTCGCAGGTTTCCATGTGGAGCTCGGAAAATATTCAGTAGGAAGATTGAGGAATAAGAACAATGAGTGAGAACATCGATGCCTTACTGCGTCAGGTTTTGTTGGGTAAGTCCTGAAGTGTGAGGCCTAGCGTTATCCTGGAGCAAAAAAAAAACTCGCTTCTGTTCACCACGGCTGATCATTGCTGTGGTAGACAATACTGGGACTCTTTTTTTAACATCCGACTATTGGAAGAGGCTGCAGTGGATAACCCCTCGAAGCAGCCTCACCAAACCCCTAACACAACTTCCCCAAAGTGAAGTTCTGGTTTAGCGGAACTTGGAGGTGAGAAAACGGCCCCTCCCCATAAACAATCGGCCTTCGCGTTATCGTGCAGAAACCGAGCTTTATCCTCAGTAATTACACGTTTTAAAAAAAGGTCTTTTTGCTGAAAAATTAAGCTAGAAAAAATGTCACAACGCGTAAGACGCCGGTCATCCATAGGTTTGTGGGGTGTTCACTTACGCACCTTTCTTACCATGTGGCGTGTTGTAGTCAGATGTTTTGAAACTGTAGTATGAAGAGCGTACATCTCCATTCTCAATGTCTGAATAGTAGGATCCATTTTAGTTTCTACGACTGTCCCCAATGCTTGCTCGTCAAGCGGCAAGCTGCGCCCACGACCATGGGCATCTTCAGCTTTGAAATCAAATCGAAAGAATCCTCCGCGAATCAATGCATAGCTCACTGTCAATTAGAAGGTGGTTCAGTGCGAAAACAAACGCAGGACTACCGGATAAATCCGGCGAAGAGTGGTCGAGTTTGAAGTCATACACACTCGAAAATGGCGTCGACTCGTTATCTTTTCGCGGCTACATAAAAAAAGCCCAAGAAAGAGCTAGCTGTAATGATGAACAAGCATTTGAAAGAGAAGAAGGAAAGCTGCAGGAAGATCATACGAATGAGTTTGGAGATCTTCACATTGGGCAGAAGAAAAAAGTATACTTGTGAATACTGTGAAACACACCAGCCTGACAAGAAGAGGCATGTGATACCGCTCCGTAACGAATAATCGCATACAGGAGATAAGCGACTAGTGCTCCGACTCGCCTACGGAGAGCCCTGCAGCTGTCTGATTTAACCGTTTGCGTTGAAAACGGAGGGTACGCCAGTGCCAGAGCCCTGCGAAGCAGGCAAGTGCAAGAATCGCCTGAGGCGAGTCGGAGCGCTTGTGTAAATATGCATTAGTAAGGTGCAATTATGAATGCGAGGAACAGAGAAAATAAATTTTTTTGGAATTTGGATTTGTGCTTCAATTCTGATGCTATGCATGCATCGATGATTTCCCTCATTTTGCTTTGCTCCTCTAATTCAATCCAAGATAACATTCTCAATCGCAGGGTAGTGAACTAGGGCGGGTGTCCATAATGACGGGGTGGCATGCTATTCCTCGTCCGCGCGAAAACTCTCCGTAGCTCCAAGAGCAGCTTTAATTAACGAAAATTCCTAAAGTATAGCCTTGAGTAGTGGATTGTTAGTGGGCGAAATATGGCCCCTTCAGGAGAATTGGAGAGAAGAGGATTGCGGCCGAATTTCACATTAACGACGGTGTCCATCACCTTTTCGTGTTTGAGCTATTAGCAGATTCTGAATCTTCTTGACACCCTGATTCCTACGGCATAAGTAAAATATTTCAACCCGAAGCGGCACCTGTAACAGTCTGCTGGACCGAATTCATGTGCGAAGCCGTTGTTCTTATCGATAAGACAGACCGCTATCGTATATCGTTGACTGACAAGACACATGGACCGCTCCGCTCAAATGGTCCGAGAAATAAAAACACATTGCACTAGCTCACAACATCTCAAATCTACATCTCAAAAGCTGGGTTTCCGCCATTTTATTGACTGTAGATATACAGGATTAGTATGACGAGAAGGTAGGATATATTGATAACTCCAAAATGCAAAAAGATGTGGGACATTGCTTTCAACATGTTGATGACAACCATTGTTTTGACGAAATGTGTCTCGTGGGACCAAAGCTAAATGCTCTTTCATTTCTTCCAGTGTATTTAGTGACGTTATGCCAGTATGAAATGCTTATCACGAATATGGTAACCCCTCACTACCTTGGCGGTGTAGCCTTTGGGTCCCGTCGGGAAAGGGGCGTGGCATATGACGCCCCTAGGATATGCAGTTGATGCTGTGATGAAGAAGAATGGGGGTGACTATTGAGCATTTGGACCACTCTTTCTCACCAGCAACTGTGAATAAAAGCTAAGAGTTCAGGTTTTAAAAAAGGAAATTTTGAGATCAAACTTTGAGTTGAGATATGTATTCCCAGATTTGGCGGGATATTTTTCTTTTAATGTATAAAAGGTTAGTTGTTGTGCTAGTCACAAAATCCCTGTCCACTTCATCACATGATCTGCATACACCATTCATGATTTCGAACCCGTAATTTTGACAGCTTCGAAGCATTAAAGACGTGCTGCTTCGATTTGCTGGAATCTCCGATGTTATTTATCTTTATTGGTTATGGAAGTGCTGCAAACGTTCAGTAGTCACTTCCTTCCTTGTGAGTGCGCGTGGCTGTCAGCAGAAGCTGCGTAGCACCTGCATATCCATGGGACATCGTTAGCCACGCCCATTTTTCGACGGGACCCAAAGGCCCTCCCTCCATTACCTTAATCTTCTCTTTTAGGGCTAAGAAGGCATACATACTGTGAGAAGATAAACTCCTCCGAATTCTTTTGAATTACGCAGGGGAGGGTAGTTTTAGGTGCTGATAATACTATTAGTAGTTCATTAATAATAGTAAGTTAATCTGGTGTCAGTAAATAAAAGTAGAAATAGTGGTGATGAAAATATTGGATATAATAGTGGATAATAATAATGCAACTATTATTATTGTCGTTAGTATTGACAATACTTCAATAAACAGGATATGATATTATATAATAGGTATGTATTACTGTGA
>KN768025.1:0-24235 GCA_000816745.1 Ancylostoma duodenale | reverse complement strand
AGAACAAGTTCATGGAAGTTTGAGAAACTAAGTGGGGCTATCCGGTGATGTGATTAATAACAGGTATGAACTTCCGGAGACAATGAAACCGGTTTCTTGAGAACAACGGCTCAACTGATCTTACTACTTATCAGTGTGATGCTTTAAGTATAACATGAATCTGATAGTCACATTAGCTACCTTGTCACCCTCCATCTAGTGAAATCGATTTGTCTTTGTTATCTTCTTTCCAAGATAAGCTTTCATCCCTCCATCCCTCCGTTAATGGTTCTTGAGATCAAATTTGCTTATTTGTAGCAATTACAGCGACTAAATTTAGCATCAGAATCTTGGCTCTATTTTCATAATCTGTGAGTGCGATGCATTGGTGTCCACATATTTAGCACGCCGCCATTTTTAAGCAACCAGTTTATGAGAATGTAAAAATCGTATCCAAGGCCTAGAATGAGCCTTGAGGACTATAATGGAGGAGCTTGTAATGCATAGAATGCGGCTTCTTTTCTTAATTCTACTCCTCCAAAAATGCTTCTGAATCTTGCAAGGCTCAAAATGTACTACTTCTGAAAATGTTTTCTTTCTCCCTTGCATTCCTTTATTGAATAGAGAGAAAATTTATTTCAAGTTTTGATTTAATTGTGCATTTTGCTATGCCGGCCTCGATTCGCTGTTATCCACCTCAGGAAAGGAAGAGTAGAAATTATGAACAGGCCTAAAAAATTGCAAAAAAAGCATTTGCGGTGCTTACGGAGATGAAGCTTGCACTACGGCTGCACATTTCTTTTCAAGTATGTGCTTCAAGCAATCGCTCAGTTGCTGAAGGAAGATATTGACGCTTTTGGTGTTCTATTGATTCGATAAAATGGAATTTTTGTGCAAATCTGACGACCGGCGAATACAACAGCAGGTCAGAGAGGAAAACTTTGAGCGGAATGGTGTCCAACTCATCATACCACTTTTCTTTCCTTCTCAGATAAACAAAAAAATTTCATACAAATTCGGGAAGAACCAAAAATTGCAATTTTCATTCCTGAACTGGATTCGTGCCCATGTTGAGGAAAGTAAAAGAAGTTCCTCTAGCGCAATAACACGCACTCATACTTGGTTCCGAATGCTCATCGTTGAGGTAAATCATGTGAAAAAATCTACCACCTTAACACATTCGCTACAACGCAGATTTTCCGCTCAGGGCCACTTTGAACCAAGGCGAGTTTCCGCTTTTTCTCACTAGAGTTGTGGGAATTAGGGCATACCCGAAACTGGGGTTATTTTACCTCTGATCTCAAGCATGGCATTTATCTGAAATACGGATCACAAATTCGTGCTCAGTATGTCAAATAACCTTTCTCACCAAAGTTCAAAGTTTTCTTTACTAAACTGCATCTACAGAACGCCTACAGTAATCATACAGTAACGCCACAGCAGCCTTACGACAATGCTCTAGGTTGTAAGATGGATGGCGTATTCGCGTTCAGCACATCAGGTAACCGCAAAGTTCGAATTTGCAGCAGATGCAGCAAGAAAATACATCTACGGTACCTACAATATGCCCACGGTAACCCTACAGCATCGCAGTAACGGTAAAAAAATGGATACCATTCTCGTGTTCAGCGGGTAGAATAACCCCTAGGGCCAGAATTCGGGGAAGTTGCATCTGAAAAAAGGTTTAAAACATATACGACCCATCGGTGGGTCGTATTGTCCGTTATGTGTTAAATCATGGGTGTGCTAAAAATGTGCCTACCACTGAATATCGTATTACCCTACTGTGTCGCAGTGGAGGTAAGACGGTAGAAAGCAGACAAAGGGAGGGGAGATAGAAGTAGCACACGTACGCAGAAATATTCGAAGACGCGAAGGATGGAATGGTTCACAGCACTTGGTAGAAGGGGGTGGGATTGAGGAAAAGCGTAGAGTAGAGAAAAGCAGGATAGTAAGATATGATTAGAGGCATTTTGGTGGCCAAATCGACTGCTCAACTCAGAGAAATTCAGAGGTATGGCGAGAGTAAGTGTAGCCTATCTTTTAGCCTAACAGCTTCTTTCAAAACTGAATTCAAGCAAAGTTGCGGTGTTAGAGGTTCCAATTCATTATCTCATCAAAAAGTTAGCCTTTCCTCTAGATTATTCTCGTCCAACCCAGAAACGAACTATGTTAAATCTTAGTATAATTGCCTGATTTGCAAAGCAATCACGTCAATTATTCGTTCTCTTCAGAAAAAATAATAAATTGTCTGGAGGCCCAGTAAAATTTAGTAGATAACTCCCGTTTAATTCCACAGAACGTGCCTTCGTCCCAAATAGTTTTCTGGTATCTGCTACACATTAATGATATTCTGATGTTGGTTAGAAAACTGTAGTGTTGCAGAATGTTTTGGGGTATATACTTTGAAAATAATTTTTTCGTCATTCTGATAGCACACTTTTCCTCCTATAATTGAGTTCCAAGAAATATGGCGTAACCACAGCACGAGAGAATGAAGAGACGAAAACGTGTCCAATCCACTCTTCCCAGGTAGAAGGGAAACAAGGTATATGCGGAAACTCATGGAAGCCAAGTTAATTTAAATTTGAGTCTGATGCTTCAACTTGGTCTGAGTCTATTCCCATTAAGCTATGGTGAGGAAGCACCCGACCAACCTGAATGCATATTCAAACTTCACGCGAATAGTTCACTCCAGAGGTGGGTTATGGATCCTCAGCAACAATCATATCATATTGGCCGCTTCTGTACCACATGCTATGGAAACACATGCCTCGCTCTGATTGTGTTTCTCATTTTAAATTTCGCGGCACCCCTCACAATGTTGTCTTTGTGGAAAGGATCATCTCAGCGTAAATTTAAACACTTCTAAAAGCAGTGGACAAAGCGGCCACCCGACTGTTGAGCCTTTTCTCAACCAATAGAACACCCAAGTAAGGAGACGCCAATGCGAACTGCGCAGTGAAAGAAAGAAAAGCGATGAATGTATACGATGAATGGGGAGAGAATTCTCGGACTGATTATCAGGCGTGAGAGGTGATAAAGGGAGAAAAATGAGTTCATAGTGGACGACTTCAGTAGGAATCAAAAGGGATAAATTACGATAGACATATGGGATGTTCAGATGAGGGGAGCAAAACTTAAATCCGAAGATCAGCGGGATTCAAAGTCACAGGTTTCCTTGAGATATGGCAAGGAAAGCTAGCACAGCAAAATAGTGGCTGTAGATTCGGCTTGAAGGCAAGGCAGCAGAACATGCTCAAATAAGCAATATGAGACCATATTGGCCATAGTGGACATGCACCGTCATGTAAGATAACGTGAGGTTCACTAGTCATATGCTGGCACATGCCAGAAATGTGCAGAAAAATCCCCTAACAACCATCATCAGTTGGTCGCTAACATCGACCAGAATAGTAAAACAATTGTAATAGCTCATCCGATATCAGTTCACTAGTATGAAGTAAGAATCAGTAAAAATTCAAGCAAAGGGCCTCGTACACTCACGGAAAAAACCTTACACTTCAATTTCTAAGCATGACCAATTTCAGTAGTCTTCCTACAGAATTATTTCGTCATTTATATAGTTGCTTGCATTTTCAACCCAATTTATTTTAATGGCGCATATGCCGCTGATTTCAGAGAGATCAAAATATAACAAAACATCGAAAGCGGAAGCATGCGAACGCGGAAGTAAAAACAAGATGGGACACCTTACCGTGTACATGAATATCATGAAGGCTTGGTCATTATAGCACTCCTGAACAGGCTGCGTTGTTGTAGTCGTGGGAAGCGGCTTCGTAACATTATCCCTATCATTCGCAGCCTTCTTTATTAGCTCCATCAGCTACTCCGTCGCATCAATGTAGCTGAAAAAATATTGAGGCACTTCTATGGTGATCAATCCAGAAGTAGAACCCACGGAACCGGTGGCATAATTGGCGAGATTCACGAAAATTCCCGGAAAAATTCCAAGCCTTGCGCTATTCCGAAGTGAGCGAGTTTTCCAACGGAAATTCGATATGTTTATTTTATCAGTCTCAACACTACGTTCCGGCATGACCTCTCTACATACCTGGCGAGGGTTGCTTGGACAAAATATAATTGGTTTTGTAAGGAAAACTGGCCCACTTGAGCGAACAGGAAAGTAATAACCCTTCGCCGGACGGTCATGAATCTCTCAACAAAAGTGACAACTTCCGTTGGTAATAACTTAAAACGCGACCACTGCTGTGCGAATAATGATACGTTTCAGTAGCCCTGATCTCAACGGAAGAAAAAAAAACTACAGGTTTATATTCACCAGTTCCACACCGTTCACGTTGCTGTAGCATTATTCCCTCAAGAACTGCACCTCCGTCGAAGCCTAGTTTGACACAGGTAAAGATGCTTTTTCCACTTTTTGAGGTTCTCCAATCACTCTTGTTTTTGAACAGAAATATTATGTACTCATTACTTTCCAACTGCTACCTACTGCTACGCAGTAAGATTAAAACAGAAGTAACTGGAAATCTGTACAGAGCACACATGTTGTAAGTCCCAAATGCAGAAGAGACATTTGAAATTTTGGAGGAGTGAATTTTTGGAGGCAATATCACCAAAAACATGGTAGCAGAGGTAACACAAAGCACTTGGTGCTAATATACTCACGATCATCCCGGTGCATTCGTAGACATAGCTGCGAAACTGTGAAGCACTGTCCCGCGACTCAGTTGAGCTAAGGTTCTGACATTGACATGCCTTGACACGTATCATGTCAGTCCTAACTGGTTAAGAACGAGGGGGCGGTATGACATTTCAGGACTCATGTTGTGTCTGTCACAACCGGTTAGAAATTCAGTGAAAGTGTGTTGCTGTTGCATTGTTTCTAAGCTGCGATGATCTGCTTACGAGAGCACCAAAGGTGAATCAGAATGATCGCGAGTTTAGTTAGTAGTTGTGAGTTTTGTTTAGGTTAGCATCGAGATCGTTGTACCGGCATAACGCATATTGGGGGTCCGGGGGTGAGGATGTGCAATGTTAGAGCTGCAGACATCTCGTCTGTCAAGCAGAGCCATAACAGGGACATACAGCACGTGCAGCCGAACTGTTCACGTGAGGCCGTGGCGTGGGCACGGGCTAACTCTGGCGATGTTCGTGGAGGTACAATGAATGGTAATTGTAGCTCAAAAAGCAAAAATAAAGTTGAAAGAACTCTGAATAGTTCACAGTGAGACATCCTTTAATTGTTGCATTTATGAGGGGTTATCCTTAAACTGGTAGCAGTCTGCTACAGAACCTTGGTCGTCAAGGAAATACCACTTAGATGCCGGTGAATTTTAGAATTTCAATCTCATCCAGAAACAGAAAATAAACTGCTTGGAATTTGCATCTTTGAGGAATTTGACCTCATGGCAGTGCATTATTTCTCACTTGAGCACTGTAGCACCTTCACACAACACTGGAAGAGTTTTGTGATGTCCCCCCCCCCATCCCTGATCCCCCTTAAATTATGATCAGAGCAAATAATGCATTACTTTAAAGTCAGAAAACCTTCGCGCATCCCATAAGTGCGTATTTTATGTAACTCGGGAAGTCCTGAGTTCTACCGTCCGGGCGGAGATTCCAAGCAACATCGCTTATATTTGCTCTCCATTGATCCTTGGTAGCACCTTCTTTCTCGAAATACACAAAGAATCAGAACTTATTATTCTTGATAGGCGCTATCGCAACATCGTCAGCTGCGGCTGCAGAAATTTGTTGGGAATTCGAGAGTAGTCCGATCTCATCCAGTTTCAGCAGTTTTTGCGTAATCGAGTGTAACGGGAAACAACGCTGATTTCGGAACTGGCGTGAAGGAGTGAGCCCCAGACCGGAGAGGATTCCCCACAGATGATTTCGTCCTCTAAGAAGACCCCACGTAAGCCAGATAGCGAGATGGTTCATGGGTTCTATCCCTGCAAGATAGTTTATTTTGAAATTATTAGTTTGGTGCAAAATCTTTGTCGTTCCTCTTCTCGTCGAAATTGTTTTCTCCACAACATTACCGGAATATAACCTTGGCAAACAATATAATTTCTATGATTAGCAGAGGACATTAATATTATGAACAGGTTCCGGGCGCTCTATGTACAAAACACGGCAAAGCAGAGAAATCGGAGAATGCCATCTCAGGTGTCATATTTGGCTATTTTTTTTTCTTGCGTAGCAAGGGCTTCTAAAGCTGAGGAAGGTGGCACTTACACGGAAAATTTCCTAGGGAATGAGATGCGTTGTGAAACGTTGCCAACAAGATTACCAATATTTAGAACAGATCCCGGATGCAGACTTTGGCGTATTCTATCCGCGAAAAAAAAGGGCCATAGCCATCTCGAGCCTTTTTCCAGCAAAGCGTCTGCAACTTTTTGGATCCAATAAAAACTGCGAATAATGCTTAATGTACTGCTTCGAACTTCAGATTACTACCATAGATTGGGTCGTCTAACAAGAAATCCAGAAAGAGCAAAGAAAATGTTTCAAAAAGTGCTTGTCTGCGTTCCTTCGGAAGGAGAGCCATCAAGCCAGAGCTCAACAGCGAAATTGGTAGTGGCCCCCAAGTTAAATGAGGTGTTTCCGACAAAATTGCTTGGGATTTTATTGGGAAAATGAAGGTGCAGTGTTTGTAAATTTTGCTGCCTCCTAACCGCAGTCGACATCTGTTACGGCTACAGCAAGGAAGAGCATGATTTGCTCTAAAAGCTCATTACAATAACTACATCTAAGGAGGCGTATGGATTTTTGAAAAAAAAAAAGCGACAAAACTTTTGCACCAACCCAATAGATCATTTTTCTGCAACATAGTACCAATCAGTGATATATGTATTGGTGGTTAGTGTTGACCACATCATCTTATCTATTAATAAAGTCTACGCACAGATTTGTCGCTTTAGGAAAAGGCCAGCTTAGATTGAAAACGTTCCGATGCTGCTATTTGTTAGTGGTAAGGATCAGCAGTAGAAGATGATCAGAGGGGATTCAAGAGAGAGGCTTTTCTCTGAGCTGAAGAGATAGTAATCTCATCGGACTGAGCGTAAGGAATAAAATGGATGAACGGCGACGTCTGAGATTTCTGGAGGAGTTTGGATGAAAATCCTCTCCCTACTAAAGTTGGTCCTTCAGGTCGAGTGTCTTCATAAGGTTAGGAACAACATTACAGATCGTGTACTTATGCGTACATCGCTGTCGAGCTTCTTCTCGTCGAGGCCGGTATCTTCCTAGAGCGACGCCACCTCTGAGCTGCCTAGCTGTAGATAGTTCATACGGTAGTTTAAATATGAGAGATATGATGAACCGTGCCGACTTTTCACACCTGAAATGCTCACTCTGACAAATGGTAGTAAATTTAGTTAGGTTTAGTGTCGTTTCATTCAGGTGCTTGTTTCAAGTTTTTTTTATTGCTTTTTAGGTTTTTTGTTCTTTTTTTAAATTAGGTGCTGGTTTCAAGGTTCCAAAAAATATCCACAGCTGCAAGAAAGGTATACATCGGTCAAGTGGATAGATAGGGCTGAGAGTCTCTTCTCTAGTACCATACATATGAGTCGCCCACCTATATGCTTCTAACTAGTTTTTTTGTCTCATTATTTCGTGCCGGGTTTCAAAAAATCAATATTTTCGCGATGTGCTCAGAACAACGGGATTTCGTTCATTCGTTTCAAGTTTAATGGCTGGTTTTTGCTTGATGTCGAAAGACGTTTTTAATGGAAACTCTTTTTTCGGGCTCTTGCTCCATAACTAAAAGTGCTTAGCTCTAACAATATCCAATATGTTAACAGTAAATCGCTGCTGCTTCAGCCCCCATACGACTTCCTTTCAAAATCTAGTGCTGTCGAATTATTTGAGTTGATTTTACTGATCAGGATAACGTCTCTGTTATTGCCCTGATAGAAACAGACGAAGAATTTGAAATTACTCCCTATTCTTCATGTTGCTTTACGTGTGGTGAGCCCATCAAGGCCAAAAAATTCATTTTTGACAAAGGACAATGCTGAGAAAAAAAATAGTCATTCGCTCAGTGATTAAGGGTGGCTAGTCGAAACTACATGATTGTCTATGATTTTCTCCTATCAACGATAATGAAAGATAACCACTATCGTATTGATGGGAAACATCTCAGAGAGAATTTAAGCCGTGAAGGATGTACGAGAGAGTACGGTTCCTTCTCTGTGCTCCAACGAAACGACTATGTATCAGATGTCGATAGAACACATCATTCTGCCCTCTTTTTCATAGAATTATCCCCTATGAACAAATTAGTCTCGTAATTTCATTGATACACCTATCATAACGTGAAGCAAAAACACAAAGTGTTTTCCTGTCAACTGTTGTAAATGCATAATTAAATGATATTTTTACCACTCAGTAATTTGGATGCTGATACTTTAGGATCTATAAAAAATGGATTCAAGGTAGAACAGGAGAGGGACACTAGAGTCCCGAAAATAGTGGCTAACAAACGCCATTCTACAGTACTACTCAAAGAACCCGATAATATGAACGGGCAGGAATTCCTGCAGAATTTTGAGAAGGATCTCAAAGCTACATGCCCATCGATTACCATATGAGAAGGAAATTTCGGGAAGCCTTGGTCCGCAAAGAGAATTCAAAGGGGTTCTGAAGTTCGCGAAGCAAAAGTTGGGGAGCTCGTGATAAAAGATCGTCTCTGGTTTGACTCTCCTACAGCTCTTACAGGCATTGAAAATTGAAGGATCTGACTATTTTGGCTATTGCTCAACGCCGATTAGGATCCTATAATGTAATCCATATCCCACTTCCTTTGAACCTTGGCATTCTCGATTCTAGTTGCGCAGTTTTTATTCCAGCTGTTTCGGCCAAGATTCTTATGCAAGTATTTTACTCTTCCAACCGGCTTACGCATATGGCATCGTCAGAGCCAGGAGTAATTGAAAGTGCAAAAGGACTATCCTCTCAAACGCCTCGTCCTTTTATGGAAACCAAAGCGTTATTTGCCCTTAGAGGAGAAATGGTGACTGTACAGGGTGCGCTAAAAGTCTTTGGGTAAGCATAGTCGATCTTCAAAATATAATGAAGAAAAATTGGGAAAATAGCCACTTGTTACATACGTGTTAGCAGTCCAATTTTAAACATGAATAATATTTTTGTTCCTACACTGGTGGTGAGCTAGGATGGGAAAAAGTTATGAGAGACATCGGCACAGCGCGTTAACTGATGATGTCAAATTCATCCCTGGCCTTCTTCAGAGTTATGGAAGAGAGCCCAAATTACTGCATGGCCTTAGGAAAGGCTCAGCCTATAGAATATACAAAACTTTACAGAACTATCCAGGATAGATGTAGGACCTCGAAAAGCGATTATTTATCCCCACCATTTTAGTAGAGAACACACCCTTTAGGGCCTTGACGCATAGTTGAGAATACCCAGGATAAATACCTCGACGCCCGTGTTAACGATGGGTAAGTCTGCATGGTGTTAATACATTTACCATGGGTAATCTCAATGATGCGTGCCGCCCTAGGAGGCGATTTTATCATTAGGTAATTCCCAATTTAGCATTTATACAAACCAATGAGTGCATGACAGGGAATAGTGGCGAAAACGGGAGTAGTCTGAAATGTAGTCCGAATTCCGTGTACGTTCACAAAAATTTTAACCACTACCACAAGCGAAGCTAACAATGAACATAGAAATACCCTATGTATTTTCCAAACTTTTAGAGATAACTCTGGTTTCGATAGAATAACGTTTGTGCTATATCCCGCAGGAATTTGCAGTCTCCTTGCAAATAGGTAGAGAAGTGGTAGAAGGAAAACGATATACGCTACCTACGCGCCGGTGTCCATGGCTCATATGGGCTTTGCGAAGTCTGTGCACCTAGAGAAAAGCTTGGGATTGGAATTAATACTTGTGCTCACAACTAGGTTATAAATAGAAAACAACCACAGTTTTCACCACGTTCTTGTTCCGTTCGTTTTCAGCGAGCGGTTTTGCCTGTCCAAAGACTTGGCGACCCTGTATGATGTCGAGGGTTGCTTATCTCGTCATTTGCCAGTCCTCTGGGGATGAATACGTGGGAAAAACGAGACAACTTCTTTGCATGAATGAACAAATAGATGGGCTTACCAATTGAGAACTTCTACCCCTTAAGAACATCGCAGTTTACATCATGAAAACTCTGTCATCCAAAATGGAGCCACAATATTGTCATCATCAGAGCCCGAGATCATAGCGCGCAAAACATTCAAGGCGTGTTGGATTGCCGCTAAAAGCCCAAAATTGGACAGGAATGATGATTGCGTTATCACAAACCAGCTGTCGCTGTATCAGAATCTCTGCAGATTTTGACATATAGCCGGTTTGTTAAGCTGTGTACATATAAGGACCACTAGGAGCACAGTCCCGCCACTAGTTGTCTGTGTCACGACCACACTGTCGACAGCTGAGGTGAGCACTGACTAGCTTGTGTTTCGTTGTTGTTCTTGGGTCACTTACAGATTGAATGATTTATGTAAAAGGACGAAGCGTTCGAGAGGATAGGCCTTTTGTACCTTCAACTTCTTCAGGCTCTGACGAAGGCGATATCGCCGAAACAAAAGCCGCTTGGAAGAGTAAAATATTTGCATAACAATCTTGGTCAAAACAGCTGTAATAAAAACTGCGCAAGCTGGAATCCAGAGTGCCAAGGTTCAAGGAGGGTGGAAAATGGAATCCCATAATGCCTTGGATGTTAGTTACCTAGCTAAACCCATAGTTATTATTTGTGGCAAGTTATCATTCGAAATGAAATGGTTCAAATATGTTCTAAATTACCAGTTCCACACCAGATAATTTTTCTACAACATGGCACATTCATACCAACCCTCACACTGAGCTTTTCATTTCTCATGACATACATATTTAACAGATTTTACACGAAATATATAGATCCTAACGCAAGAGATAAGTGGAATGACATGGAAAACATAAGAAGGAATAAAGAGACGTCAACGTTGAAATTCGTGATTCTGCTACAACTTGGCCGCAATTATGTACATGAGACCGCACATGATGCCAGCTAATTTTGACGTCGAATCGAATGTAATTGCGATGCAAACAAAGCGTTTGTCGCTCATACTCGCTAACTCAGGAAATGGCAATCACATACGCAGTGAACCACTCGCCCAAAATCGGGAACATATCCAAAAAATACTACGGCTTGGTGGTTCCTCATTCAATACAGAGGACGCACCTGTTTTAAACAGTCCTGCAACACATATGTGCTATTCTGTACCATAGAATGAGAAAAGCGAGTTCGGCAACTGCTGTGTAAAGAGGAGATGAATGAAAAGTAACAAAGCATAAAATAGGTGCAGAATTGTGCGTGGTTCACTAAATAAGTCATCTCAGCAGGAGACAAACACTTCCGTTTGAAAGCAAAGACAGCATCAAATAAGGAACGACAGATGGTAATTCGATTACGCGTATAGAAGAAAATGACGGACAATTAGAGAGTTTCTGTCGCTCACGGTCTCCTCATACCGCTTTTTAAGGTTGCCAGCATGCACCCTTGCCACCTCCGCGGACGTCATTAATGAACTAATTGCTTGTTGAGCTATAACGTGATCTAATCCAAAGCTGCAGTTGGATCGACTTGGGTTTGTTCTGTTTAAGTTCCTTTGCTTCTGCGTTCGCTTGGTCACGAATTATTCATTTCTAACAAAATTTCCGCCATTTCATCCTGTCATTTCTATTTACAACTGATTGTCATCTATCACCATTTACTCTCTTTCGTGTTGTCACCGGAAGATCAGCACCTATCGACATCGAAGGCAGCATCTGCAGAAATTTCTGTGTTTGAGATTTCGTTCCGTATCCCTGGACTTAGAGTAGCCCAAAGCTCATATTCAACTGTGGGATTGCGCGAAATACGAAAGGAATCCAACATGTTTCGAGGATGTTGTTTCTCGTGGATAATACGTAGTATCCAAAACTGGAAAGTGGATCGTTGTACTTGGAAAAGGTGATGCGGCTGTGCATAGCTATTGGCGCATTCCTCCAAACTGGAGAACTTGCCCCTACCGTTCTTTTCAGAAGAGACGGTCCACTCCCATGGACATCGACATCCGGTCCATGGGCATTTTTGGTGTCCTAAATTCTCAAAAATGTTCTCGCCCGAACTTTGCACGGAAGAATGGTCTTCTACTATTATTTTTCTTTTGATTGGTGCCAAAATTCGGATTTGGCAGCATCCAAAATAACCTTTTCACCGGCAAAAGGTACAAAACAGCTCCTGTGGAAAAGTGTTTAACCATCACTGGTTGTCTGGCTGGCTTATTCTTAAGCATCTTTATAACCCGCAGCGTAAACTTCGACCGTTCTACATAAGAAACCATTTCCATAACATGTCAGCGTTGCACGAGATGTAATTCCACAGAAAGGAGAAGGTTTGATCTTCAATGCTCTTGAACATTACACATGTTTCACAGCGTTATAGTGGAGGCAGTAATGCACATCACGAGGGAATATTCCGAGTTTTCTTCTTTGCTTGATTGCGGAGATCCTACGCTGTTTTCACGTACATAGAAAGAAAGTAGTAGAATAGGTAAGAAAGCTCGTGTTGGAATGCAATTTACTCCTTGAGATAGCAAAGCAGTGGAGGAGCTAATTCTGGCTCCCTTTCGTAGGGGCACAATCGAGGAGTCGTACGTGAATCAGAATCAGTGGCGAATCTCGAGTGCAAACTGATGCCCTGTGCAAGCCTCTTCTAGCAACTAATGCTGCTCACTTCTAGTCCTTGTCCGACATTTACTTCCATTGCTTATGCCACGCTGTGTACAGCTACCTCCTTTAGATCGTGACCTTCTTCCCCGATCATGATTCCTTAATCAGAACAAGCCTTCTTTTAGTTTCCTGTCCATTGTTGGAATCCAAAATGGCACCACAATGATAGCGAGAAAAATGATCAAAGAGAACAAGCTATACCCAACACTACTATCCAAAATTCCGTAAAGGATGACTCCTAAGGTGTGCAGAAACGTTCTTTAAAACGGTCTTTGCTTCAGTATCATCAGCACTTTATGTAATTTCTAAAAAGCAGAGTGCAAACTTATATGGCTCAAATTAAACGCATAGGTTGTTATGCACATATTACATTTCGGAAAAATCTGTACGTTTTTATGGGACCGTGTTTTAGTGTCGCAACATAGTCAACTAAATCATATTTGGTAAGGCTCACTATGAGGCAAAACGAGGCTGGGTCAGTGCTTCTGTGATTGGGTCCTCCTTTCGGCCCTATAAGAGAAACACGACCCGTAGCGTTTTATGTACTTCATCATCATCCACACGTAGCTTTATTTATGGTTTACAAGAACGTGGTGTTAAATATTAGTGTTGGACCAATATGACATTTTTGAAATAAGAATTACTTTAGTTCTTTCGCTTTTTCTGCCTCTTAGTATGGGTCATACACACAGTATGCGGTACCTAGTATTTTGATACTGTCTACGTATGCAACCATGTGCTCTTACACTGTTTTCCATTACTACACTAGATGGAAGATTTCAAATGCTGATAATGAACACCATTAGAGACCATCACGTGGAACGTTGTTGCCGGAAACGTGGTTGAACTCTAGGCTTTTGTACAGAGAACTGTCGGTGAGAAGATAGTAGATCTGACCATTGACACGTAGTTTCCGAGAATTTGTTCAAATAACAGGGGCAAACTCCTTCGAAGTTACAGCTTTTGAATAGTGTAATTGCTTCAATCTAACAAAATTTATGCAAATCGGGATCCATCATCTTTATTGGGAAGCTAGGCGGCATACCCGGCTTCAACCGGGAGTTTTACTACCACCACCTTTTTCAAAACGATGCGGATAATTAGTGGCACTAACAAATTCTTTCGAAATACTCATCATTTCAGCATGTCAATTTTCGCCCACATGTAAACGAAAAGTCGAAAAAGGTAATAATTCCGTGCAAAGTGGTTGTCGTATTCGTATTCACTGCAGAACCCCCTCAAAGATGTTTTCCCTCGTGCAGAACCCAGTCCTAACTCAAAATTACCTCAAACCTACATTTATATAGCGGGAAAATTGCAGGTCAAAGTGTGAGTTTCTGCAGGAGGAAGAAATTCGTAGATTATGTGTGCATTCTGCCAATATAAGCATCTACGTATATTATTAGGAATTTGAACCGCAGGTTACCTGCAGTTCTTTGGAATTCTCGCGTAGCTGGGAGTTTGGACCTCTCAAGTGACACCTATTACAAAAAAAAAACATTCTATTGGATGTTAACATGAGTCGCTGCGCTTTTCTTCAGTCGTGGCTTTTTCCGTCCCTTTGCCACTATTCCGTAAAGTACCCTATGCCCTCTGAAAGCGCTGCCCCTCTACAAATCTATCATCACGAGATTACTTAAAAATATTGATTTAGCCAATTTTTAGGCTTGACAAGAAAAATGTCGACCCGAGAAAAAACACCATGTTCTCTCTCTATTAGGTACCAAGAACCATCCGATTTTGTTCGACGCGTAAGCTCGGCAGAAGAGAAACGCAAAACAACATCATTAACCGACTTCTTGGAGGGTCAGTTTGGCGATGTTGCTAATGTAGGTTCCGACGTTATAATTGGATAGGACGACTATGTATACCCTTGTGAGTGGATTCTTTCAGCTGAAATTTGGATGGTACTTTCAAGAACTATGATACTTATCCATCCACAGAACATACCAGAAGATGCAGGTGTCCGTAGTGCTGTTTTCCATAGACTCAATGCTCCAGGACTAGAACTTAGGTAAATTGATGGTTTGAAACGAATTGATTGCATTATCCTTGTCGAGCACGCATAATGCCTTCAAATCACATATCAGACATAGCTGAAAGGTAACAGATAGAAAGAGTAACCTGCAATTGAAGAAAAGCGCGAGGACATGTTTATGTCAACATCCAATAGTTCTAACAGTTGCACCTCTTCAATAAGCACACTTATGGCATAACCAAATCGTAATTATGTTCATACACATTGTTTATCCGCATTTATGACATTAATGTTATAGTAGGGCTAGGTTTTGCTGTTCAGTATGATTCAAAATGTCCAGTTTTGTCCGTTCTTTTCAGATTGTTTACCAGCAATGGAAGTACCATACGTTGCTGAACCCTTTTGGAAAAGCAATCGGGAGGGAAAAGGTGAGAAAGAGCTGCTCAGCACATAGCCTGCCCGCTCCAGGTCCCAGCCGATATCCTATAACTCTTATCTTACCCGGCGAGTGTGTTCTCATTTGAAAGACTTGGATTTTCGGTCGTTTTGCTGCGTTCCATGATTGATGCAGTAGTTGCATGCTTTATTGGCTCAAGGTAATATAACCACTTGAATGTTACGTCAAAGTGTTCTTTAAAATAATCTATAAGCTGGACATATGCGCTTTAATCAAATCTTTTCGGACATTCGGCGTCTACTGGGATTCCTTTGATTCCTTATTGATCCGCCATCGTTTTTTCTTCCGAAGCAGACTGGTAATTTTCCCTTTTTTTTTGCCGGTTAACTAAAGCTTGCTTTTTCTTCTTCAGAATCCTTTTCTCCATTAAACACCACAGAAATTTCATTCCCACTTCTTGAGGCCAAGTAAAACTAGTGCTGCAGATCGTAGAATTGAAGCAACCTTTGAAGGATTGCATGACTCTGGGAACTTTTGATCTGTTGATGGGTTTTAGCTTGTCGAAAAAGTGATCATCTTCGGTGATAAACTTTCAAAACTTGAGGCCAGTTTTATTTTCTTCCATGAAATGCAAGAATTTTGCACGGTATCATTCCTCATTTATTCAGAACCTCTCCTTCCATAAGCTCAGGCTTTTCAACGAAATTTCCCCTATATTCAGAGATTTTCTCGAGTTCTTCCAGAGAAAAGTTTCTCTTTGCCTGAATTAATAGCAGATCTCAGGAAGGAGTGTCGTCTGAGCAGTGAGGAGTTTCAGGAACCGGCCGGCTGCACTTGGTAGCCAAAAATGCTCAATTTGAGTAGCTTGGGAACACCACTGTTGTTTTTTTTTCCTTGGGGAGAACCTGTGTTCCCCAAGACGATAAGCTGCAATTTCGTAACAACGCCATCTGTGCACCTGAAATGTACGAAATAGGGCGCACTATCTTCCCATCAAAGGCACCAACCACGGGGATTTTTATTTCTAACGTTTTGATCATTTCAGAAGCCTAGCTGATGTCCCAACAGTTTTACATAGACAGTAGCACGAAAAATTTAAACATTCCTGAGATATGACTAGTTGCATATCCAACAATCAGGGGTCAGCAGGATCAGCGTGGGGTCGTTCGGGTCGTGGCGGCAGCGGAGCGTTCCTGCCAGCTGACTTGGTGGCAAGTCATTTTACTTCTTGTTATATTAGAGCTATTTCTTAGTACTGACTCAATACCATTGAGCTTTCTTTTTTTTCTCAGCGTAGCACAATGAATTTTTCTCCTTGTCATTTTACAACAAACCTACAGGTTTGGTCATTTATATGACTGATTTCCAGCCAGTGTCTCCTTTTCGATTTTTTCGTGGTTCTTACATTCGTTTTAGAATTTGTTAGGAAATGCTGGCGGTAATTCCTCTGCGTATAAAGCGCGAATGAGTGTTCCGTAATGGATCCCGCCACGAAACACCTGGTCAGCGCTAGCTGCCGCGACGAAACGCTTTTGTCCAGATCTACAGATTTGTCCACGGCAGTATCTTTGCAAGTAGGGGCCATTCGCCGTGTTCTGTGCTAGCGCCTCCATTTCCTTTCAGCTCGGCACCTTAGCGGTATGCTTGGCAGTTTATGTGCCAGCAGTTTTTGTGAACATGTAAAGCTTCATTACAGGTTGGAGCGAGTCCTCCACTCTTGATTCGCTTGCCATCAAACGACACTGATGTAACTAATTGTGGGTTTTTGCATTGCAAATTCGCAAAAATTTGCGCTGTTGAATCCAGTACGCTTGCACCAGAAGCGGTCTAAGCTTTGTGATCTATTGATGGCCGGTCTAACCTTTAAACATCAGCAAATCCGTTGTGTGGTTGTCTCCACCTTCCCCACCTTCCGGAACCTGATGCATCACTGGATCCTTTGCGCTCTGTGGTCTGTACTGTTCAACGTCGCTGTACGCATCACATCCCATCCCCAGTGGAGACGTTCAGTCACTAATAACACTTTAAATCACGAAACCCATTTGCACGCGGCCCGGTCGCTCTCTTTGAATCACGAGCCGCTTTGCCGGTGTCAGTCTCTGAGATATTTCTTTCTTTCTTACGCTGTTCCGGTTTTGGCTCTTTGATTTAGTGAAGTTTGCTTCCATTATGCTCACACTGTTATGGTTTAGTCTCTTTTTGTCCTTCCCTTTCCATTTTTCCCTTATGTCCGTTATGATATTACGATGTCAGTGTTTGATAGATACGCGTCAATGTGCATGATGTGGTGTGTGCGGCATGGCGTGCTCTATATATGATCATATCTTTGTGAGACGTTCATGATCAGCAAATGTACAGATGTACTATACATATCACAGGCAAAGCATTTTTTCTCAAACTTCTTCGTTAAAGGCAGCACCCACGGAAACTTTCGCTCCTCAGATTTTCACACTTTGTGGTACTTTAGCGCAGCCCGATTGGTTCTTGTACAGTATCAGCAACGGAAACTCACTGCGTTCAACGCAGTAACTGGTACATCTTTGTGGTGGCGGTCAATTTGGACGAGTTTTCCATTAGTTGTCTGCTGCACAAATTGCAATAGAAATAGCTGCTTTGCTGCAATCGTAATGAAGTTCAACTGTTTTTTTCTCATTATAAGTCTTTTTGGTGATTTTTTGTACTTTTTGCTATTTTTACTGGCAGGGACGCTCTCTCATTTGCAATTTACAGAACTTGAAGCACTTAGGCAACAGTTCAAACTAGTTTTCGTTGAAATTCTAATTTTCTCCAAATTTTCCTCCACTAGAGAATCTCGTGATGTTTTGATTTTTATGTGATACCTTTGGAATTCGCTAAGTGTTTCAAGATGAACATTTCCGTGAATGCTGCCTTTAAAGGCAGCACCCCTGAAAAAATTTGTTATTAAGATTTTAGCGCGATCTTAGGATTCTGACTATTAGGAGAGAAGTGGTCAAATTCGTCAGAACTCACGGTAAAATGGCTCTCGGATGCTACCAATTTGCTGCATTATTCTCTGAACCGTCGTACCACGGTGGGCCCACCATTATTCCATGGTTGATATTCGGCATGTCAACCATGAGCAAATGATGGGGCAACCGTGGGCAAAAGGGGTGTTTCCGTGGCAAAACCGATGGGATTTTCGTGGGGAACAGGGGGGTTTCCATGGTAAAATCCGGAATTGCCAACCTTCTTTTCAGTGGATTTAGTAACAAGTCGAGGCAGTTCTGAGGCAGACCGGGGATTTCAAGGCGAATCGCGGATTTGGCCTCGTGAAAACCAAGAATCCCTTGCAAACGACGCCTTCCATACCCGCGCAAGGGCCTCCGGGGTTCCGAGATTTACTGGATGCAGAAGACCTACTATCCAGTAGTTGGTGTCATGTCCATATCCAATGTTATGTTATGTTCTTCTCCTTCACTCTCACGAAATGACGTCCAAACGGGTGCCCCTTCGCAGTGCTACGTACTTTAGTCAAGTTTATATTCTAGGGTAAAACGGGGGAAAATCTACTGTGGACGAAAAATAGCCTACAATACCGGGCCTAATTTGTGTTCCAAAATCCGTCGAAAAAATAGAATGTTTATACTACCAATCGGAAGCTCTCGATCTCCTGACTCCAAATATCTGTATAGAAATTTGCTAGAGACCAAAAAATGGCCTAGCTAATTACATGAGCTGCGGGCATATCGGTTTTTTCCACATTTGTATAAGGGGAATGAATGTAGCCTATGGAGAATACATCATGATTCAAAAAGAGAATCTTGTACAAATACGGAATGTGCACTCCACAGACCATTGGTCAGGTTAGCTTACACGTTACAAGCCTCTGAATAGGGACTGCTGTGCATAAAAACAAAATTTTCTCAAGTTTTCGTCTTCATAAGGGCAACTTCTCTGGGAGACCATTGACCAGCAATTGAAATATTCTCAAAACGCAGTTTATTCTGTCGATCGCCCTGCTTATGTTTGCAGAAAAGATGTTTCGAACCCCTTTTATTGGGATATGGAAGTGTACCAAATCTTCAGAATGAAAGCAATTTTTTTCGTCATCAATTTGAGTTCAAACACAATTTTTATATAGATATTTGGAGTCAGGAGAACGAGAGCTTTCGATTGGAAGTATAAACATTTGATTTCGTCCACTCGTAGAGATTCTGACGGTTTGCGACGGATTTTGGGACACAAGTTAGAGCCGGTGTTGTAGTTTCTATTATTAGAATGATTGGGGAGAAGCAGAGTTTGACAGAAAAACAAAAGAATCTCCAAACTCAATATGTTGGCCACATTCGTTGGGATCAAAGACTGGGTAAGAAACACCTGGCTTCTTCCATCCTCCATGGAGGGAAGCATGAAATTGTTTGGAGATGAACTGCGATTGAAACAAAGTCAAACAATTGAGAGGGAATGGTCATGTCTAAGATAAGTTTTCAAGGTGCCTGACAATCACAGTGACGGGATTGGAATTGAAATGCATGCAGCCTCAGGACAAGATGCCTACTAATCCACTCATAAACATCAAGTGTAAGAGCGCTTGGAACCGCAACTTCTCCAAGGATACCCGTATACCTTGTCCAACTTGTTATATCTTGGGAATGCTGATGTCTTTGGCTGCTGAACTGGCATAGAATAACTGGGACTATCGTTCAGACCCCAAAGTATTCAAAATTTCGGACATGAATGTTATCGTGGGTGATACCTTAAAGGCAATAGTCACGCAAGTGTTCGTGTGGAAGATCTTGCCATTTTCCGCGATTATAAGGGACCTAGAACTGACATCTAACGATGAAATAGCGTGAAACGCGCGAAAAAATGCACGAAAACGGCGTGCTGTCTTTAACGCGCTATATTGCGCGCCTGTTGACGATTATCGGTTACTTACCACCCGCGCGCGTCAGGCCCCGGTGAGACAGTGTATGGAACACGTTTGCTTACGGTCTTTTCCTAGGAGAGACAGGTCATCTTTGATCTAATATGCCTAATAAGGTGCTAGAGCGGGTTAGCGCTCCTTTTGAGGCATATTTGACAGTTTCTCCCAGGTTCAAAAAGGCAAAACGGCCTGACGCGACGCGTGCGGGTGGTAAGTGTCCGAAGACCCCTGTTGACGTCCGTGGCTCCCGTCAAGCGACCGTCAGGAGCGTATGCGCAAGGAAGCGTTATTTGGAATTTTTTTTCACGGACGGAAACACAGCCACGTCCGCATAGACATTAGCGTCCACGGCAATATCTTCCGAGGTAGGGCTCAAAGCCGCACAGAATTTTGCCGCAAAATCAGTTCCATTCTTTCCGAGCAGCAAGAGAGAGGCGAGGCAAGTTGCTGCCGCAAAGCGTTATGCGAGTTTTGCCTTGCTCGGGAATAATGCCATGCATTTCTTGTCTCCGCTCGCTGAGTGAGCTCGTGGCTGCTTACCGCGGCAAAACACTGTGAACTAAGCATCCAACTCGATTGACTAGGTTCTACGGCTGCCGCTATACTCCTCGAGGAGTATAGCGGTTTCGGTCGCCGCTGTCGTCGACAACGGCGACCGACCGTCGCTGCTGTCGTCGACAACAGCGACCGACCGTCGCCGCTGTCGACGACACGCCGTCGTCGATCTCGATCGACGACAGCGACGACGACCGCGGCGACAAAGGTAGGTTTTGCATTTTTAAATCGTCTCCGATGTAGTTGCACTGTTGTTCTGTATTTTTGAGTCCATATTTGTTTCTTAACTATTTGGTATCTTGTTCCCTAGTGGTAATGGATCCGATTTCTGCCCTTTGTTTTTGCTGTCTTTTCTCCACATTTTCGTTGTTCTTGTGTCTTCTATTCCGTGTAGGACCTAGAATCGACAACGAAGCAGTCGGCTGGATCAGAGCACATGTGAAAAATAGACGAGTATTCATTTTGGCGTGTGTCTAGAGTTAAGAAGCGAAACACACTGTTTTGTTTCTTTTAGGTCCTGGATGACAATCAATAAATCCTAGAGCTCGGCGTTTATCGTTAGGGCAGGGACGGTCTACAGAACAAAAATAGAATTGATTCAGGCGCAAAAAAACCATCAAAGTGTTAAACCAAAACTTAGCGCGAGCTCTGAAAACAAATAACAAAACCATACTTCCGCTAACTAACATCTTTCCTAGAAATATCTGCTCCATTCAAAATATATTTCACTTAAACCTGCTGTTCCGTTGTTGAATTTGGTCCCACCTAAAATTGAAGTCAAGAGATCAAGGAAAAAAGCAGGAGAAAAATAGAAGAACGCAAATCAAGACCCATTATCGCTATCAAACAACATATCACACTATTCGATGTCGATTGTGGGCCCTACATAGAAAAGAAAACACGAGAACACCGAAATGTGAAGAAAAGAGCGCAAAAAAAAGAGAAGAGCGGAAATCGGAACCAGTACCACTACAGATCCACACATCACCTAGTCAAGAAACAAATATAGACTTACAAATACAAAACAATAGTGCAACTACATTGAAAACGATTTAAAAATGCAAAACCTACCTTTGTCGCCGCGGTCGTCGTCGCTGTCGTCGATCGGGATCGACCGTCGGTCGCTGCTGTCGACGACAGCGGCGACGGTCGGTCGCTGTTGTCGTCGACAGCGGCGACAGCGGCGACCGTCGCTAGCGACGCCCCGCCCACGATCAATACGCACGACGACCAGTGTCGCCGCGACGCCGCGACCGAAACCGCTATACTCCTCGAGCAGTATAGCGGCAGTCTACTCTTGAGTGGATTTAGGTTTCTTTTTTTTATTATTATATTCATTTATGTATTTATTTCGGTAGTTTTTTTTTCTCTTTCAATCTATTGACTTTCAAATTGATGCTTGCATCGAATATTAAGACAACTCGACAAGATCCATGTTTACATGGTATAGACTAATCGAAAAAGAGCGGAGGGTTATTCTCTTGACTCCAAGGCATCATTTCGATATCGAGTCAAACGTATTCTGTGAACGACCAATTGAGCGAGTTTGAGCTGCGTAGAAGTCTTGGCTAAAGACGTAATTTTGCGTACCTAAAGAAGCAGTTTTAGTGCTCTGTAAGGATTCCATCACGCCGATTCTAAATGTGCATATGGTCGACTTCCTATTCATTTACCAATGTTACAACTAAAAGACGAGACTAGCATCTAGGTCTCTCCCATCTTTTCCGAAAGATCATCAGCAGCATTTGACATAGCAGCAACAATGTAAATGGATTCGTCATAATTCTCTTGCTCTGAAAGTTGAACCTCTTACTACGGTAAAGAGCATTTGGGTCATGCTTTAGCGACGGGACGGGAAATTTTCTTCGGGTCAAACCTTAAGTTATTATGAAAAATGGGTGTACTTCGATGATCCCGAAGGCAACACGCTTGGGGTGGCTAGGCCAACTATAACATCCAGTGAAGATAAAAAAACGATTCTCACATGAAGAAGTCGGAATGGCATATAACGCGATGAGCAGTGACATCCTCGTAAGAATGTTCATGAAATACGTCAACGACAAGAATTTGTCAATTTGACTCACAAATTGATCGAAGAAACGACCGGAATGGGGCAGAAGACTTGGCAAAGTAATTTTGTCCCACACCAACGCTCCATCGCACGTAACAAAACCAGTTAAAGAGCCGTTATTATCGCCTTGTTACCCATACCGCAACATTCTACAGATGGATCAATCAGGCTACCACACCACTTTCCGATCGATGACAAGAGTACTTACTGAACAACACAACAATTTCTCTAGAAACGTGAAACAGTGGATTGATGAATCACAATCGGAAGGGGAGGAGTTTTCCTGGAACGGAACTAATGACACGATTTATATAGTCCATTCAACCGATAGTAAGTATTGGTGGGAGGATTACAGACTGATATGCGATCATTTTGAATGGATATCAAGCTTGCTTGATAGTGCACAACCGCGCGGCTCACTTTCCGTGAATGCACCATTATTTATTGTTTTTTGAACCTATATTGAAGAGGATGACAACTTGCAGCTACTGAAGAAGAATATAGCAAATGAAAAAGATTTCGTTACCTTTGAAATAAACTGCTTTAAACAGCATTTCGAAATTATGTAAGGAAGATTTGTTCTGCACAACGTTCACATATTTTTACCACCATAAAATGCTGGATCCTTAACCTTTTGGGAAGAAGAAACGCACACTTCTAGAAGGAAGGGGGGAGTGAAAGGGAACTGAGAAGCAAGAGAATTTTACAAATCTGACATTAGCGTCAACATTATGAGCTGTCTACTACATTTCGTGGCAAATACTGGTCATGCGGAGGCCAATAGTAAGCAGAGACTTTTGAAATCACAACTTACTGCATTTACTATCAAGATTTCTCGACATATTTTCCTCAATACAAGCAATCATATTTTCTTCTGATGCAAGTTCTCCAAAGAAAAACAAGTAGATTTCCATCTCTAAGAAATGAAATGTGGAAAAGGTTCAAGCAAAATTAAAGAAGCGCGGTGAAACAGCTCATTATTAGAAAATGTGTCATCAGAAGCTGACTACTAGTTGATATTGCTTAGTTTTTGAGCAACTGCGTCGAAATTATCACCATTACTGGGACTTAGATCAGTTTCTGGCAGAGAGCAAACTAAAGGAGTAAGTAAATCAAAAGGCAATTTCGAATGCTCCACTTCAGCTAAACTAAGTGGAATAGCGTGAATCTTTACGTTGCTAACCCCTTTTTATTGTTGATTTGAGCTCAAACATTGCGCCGGTGAAATAACATTTGAGTATACCAACCAGCATCTCCAGTATACATTAGCACTTGTGAAATTCTTCGTGATCGTTTGCCAAAGTTCTAGTTGCATGTGCATAGTGTGGATAGCTCTCTCGTCTCAGTGAAAGCTTACTCAACGCAGAAGGATTCCTTCAGATCACTTATATGACTCGGAATAAGCATGAGATGTGCAGCAGTTAAAAGCACAGCAACTGCATGACGTCATGACAAATATTCAATAGTTGCATCAAAAAGGTGAAGTTTTCGTGAAGTTAACAAAACATCATCTGATTTTGCCCATTCATGTTATTGCTAGCTCCACATCATATGTCCAATTTTTTACGGTGCTTAGATCAACGAGGCGTAAAGTAGCAGACCTATTGAGATGTG
>KN768024.1:0-27811 GCA_000816745.1 Ancylostoma duodenale | reverse complement strand
CCCTGAGTATCTGTTCCATACCACGCAATTTGGCTGCTACTCCACTATTCACTACTTCTGCCTATTCTGCACCTATTCAAAGATGGATGGAGGATGCTGCCGTCGCACTGCTACAAGGACTATTCAGGTTAGTTTCTTTCTTAATACAACCTCCTCTCCTTACTGAGGAGTTCCGGGGGAGGTTGTTATTCTTTCTTTTTCCTGTAGTCCGTCTAACGGAAGGAACGAAACGGACAATTTTTTTCTGATTTTCTCTCTTGTACCCTTCTTTTATAGAATAGTTTCTATTTATATCTTCGCATTCCAGCGTGACCGGCCCAAAAAGCAGCCTTCTTCTACCGGTTTATTCCACGCACCTAAGATTTACTCATAACCATTTTTTTTTCAGGTTGGAATCCACTTATCGGGTTGCTTCTACGATTTTATTTGGTGCTAGTTAGGTTTTTCAAGAGGTTTTCAAGGCATAATTTCGAAAGCACGTAGACTCTGTTTTTTTTTCTGCTCTCGACATCTTTCGAAAACAAGAAAAGTTAGATCTTTGTTGAATTGTGGATTTTCCACCTACATTTTCCAATGATTTGCATATCAAGGTTTCTCTATAGATTTGTGATAAAGCTTCCACGTATGAAGGGTTATGTGTATGAAATGGAATTCAAGTGTGTCGCCAGTGAGGGTACAAACACTATTCAACGGATCTACTGATGTGTAAGGGGTTCGTCTAGGTCCAGTCGGAAACTTTAAAAGACTGACCTATCCCTGCCATTCTGTCATCCTCACTCTTCCAGAAAAGAAAGACCCACTCTTGCATGTGCGCTCGAAGTGCGGATCACACTTTGTATTAACTCAGGGAAGATTTTGCTTCCGAGCAAGGATATGACACTCGAGCAATCCTTTCAAACAGCTGTATGCAAATGCTTTGTGTGCATGTTGTACTTTTGATGTATGTTCTGTTAGCTCAGAATTGGCACCTGGGTCTACTTTGTCTGCAATTACGATTTTGTCCATAGGATGCGTCTGAAAATAGATTTTACTAAATGACATTAGGGAAACATCAAAACATCAACATCAAGCAATCACACCACATACATATCAAAAAACGGTAAAAATTGGATTACTTGGCCGATTTAGGGATGAAGTCCTAAATGCAGACAAATTCTGCCGAGGTGCCAACTCTGAGCTAACAGACTATAATTAGATGGCACTGGTTGCCTGGTGAGGAACATGAGCGCCTTTAAAACGTATGCACCTCGCGGCAAAAAAAAAATTAAAGGTCATTTATATTGAGTTAGTGATTCTAGGAATTATGGGAAAATCCAGCCTTCTGTAGTTTCTTTGGAGGACAATAATTGCTTGTAACTGCAGAACAGTAACCTAACCCTAGCATCGCTACCAGCCTAGAATCTCGGTTTGAAAGCGAAGGTTTTTTGAAGACATTGCCTTAAAAAGTTCGTTATGTGGCTATCTCAAGTTGCTGCACAAGTTCGAAACCGGCGCTTAGCAACATGCGAGGAGGTGTTATGACGAATGTATTTTATCCTTGCTTTCTTTCTGCAATCGCGCTCACCAAATACTTGGTTATCGATTACATTGGAGTGAAAGGAAGAGGAATCTATGAAGAAACAGAAGAGTCTAAATTTATGAGAACACGTGTGCCCCGTGCGTGTCAATCGCATCAGTATGCAACAGTGACATACTGCCGGCAAAGCATAGGAATACTTCCTTATTGCTTTGAAATTTGGCAACACAGCATCTTATAAAACTCTCAGGGTCTTACTTTCGAAATTGCAAAGGTTGTTGATAACGTTCTCAAGGTTTGAGCCATCCTTAGACGATTTCCAAACCCTTCATACCCCAATCACGCAGCGAAAACTCAGAAGCAAATCGTTGCACCGCAACCGAAGACTAGGTCGTGCTTGCCTTGAAGTAGCTCTAACGAAGTACAACGGGTTTAGACACTTTGATGTACAATGATATTTAATCACGTTGACGATAACAGTTTGCTGATAAATCCGATCGATATGTTCGCTTCGGGTTCGCTTCATTTTGACCCTTCATTACAGAAAGTCGACTGGGGAATGATCATTTGCAGTCAGCTTACCGGAGGGATTAATACGGGCCCTGGATTAGAAACTTTATCTCTGGGAGGTCATTTCAGGTCAGAATCAATGAGTCCTTTTCCCAAACATGTTCGGTGACGAGTGGTGTACCACAGGGTGGCATTTTGTCGCCTATACTTTCTATCATATATACTAGTGAGATTCCTAGTTTAGTCAATCGGTACAATGTATCTTGCAGAATGTTTGCTGACTGCGTAAAAATATATAAAATATCCACAGCAATGATGATCATATTGCTCTCCAATCAGCAATTACAGCAATTGCTTACTGGTCAGACACATGGAAGCTCCCCTTATCGAGCCCCAAATCAAAACTTCTCCATCTCGGTCGGTAAGGAGCAAGGAACGTTTATTACCTTGGAGAGAGTCAGTTAGACAGCGCTGACACCATTAGCGATTTGGGTTTCACTACTAATACGAAACTGATGTTTGATGACCATTGCAATATTATCGCAACAAAGGCGGATAAAACTGTCCATAACATTTTCAAATCCTTGCGTACAAAGTTACCTACCCATCTTCTACAAGCTTACAAATCTTATTTGCGGCCAATTCTTGAGTATGGAGCTACAGTTTTTAGCCCGAAATCCGCTCAATTTCGAGATCTAAAGCTGTACAAAACAGTCTTACTAGAAAAATTTGAAAAGGCTGCATGGGTATGACTACGCCAACATCCCTCCGGCTTCTGCACGTAACTGCAGATTTAAAATCCCTTCACTTGCTTCAGGAAGAATGAAATATGAGCTTGTCATGGTCTACAAAATTATCTTCGGGAAAGTTCATCTCCCTATAGATAAGTTTTACGCAGTACCCTCCTCTTGCACTAGAGATGGCCCATTTAAGATTACGTATTCTATGGCAAAAAGCTCACTACGGTCGTTTTCCTTTACACAAAGGGCAGCATCTGTTTTTTCTGAAATTCTCCAAGAAATGTGTCCTGCCGTGTTCCCTATCCCAGTACAAAAGACTCGTAGACAAGTTTCTGAAAGAAGCGGCTCATTAGTTTTACATTCCTGAACCTTCTTGAATTGTATCCGTTCCTCTACAGATTTGTTTACTGTAGATTCAAGAGTTTTTCGCATTACGTTCATGTTTTTTTTTACCGTGATTTGTCATTCAGCGTGGTATTTACAAATAAATGAATAAATAAATATATTCACTGAATCATCACATCTATTGTGCGTGCGGCAATATAAAGTCCGAGAGATCCAATGACATTGTTTTCGAATACAAAACTACAAAAAAGAAGAACATTAAATTCCGCGCGTTTTCTCAGGTCTTAACTACTATACATACATACATTTATTACGCTGCTCAAGACAGACGTTGAAAAATAGTTATCATTACATGTGAGTAAAAATCAGTGTTGACATTCCTTTTAATGCAATCATAGCGAGTTAAAGCTGAAATTGCACCATTACTGTGTTAGAAGGTAGTTATCCTAGGGATAGCAAATCTTTTGAAAGCAGCAAGAGAGTTTAAGGTAGGTGCGTTTTTGCTCAGATGTATGCCGTTCCCGTTCGGACTGTGAAACTCTTGGCCCTTATACAGCTTCGCGGTCGCCTATAAAACATTTTGAATTTACTATATTATTGTAGTTATATTATTATATTTATTATGTTACTATTTATCTATTTACTATCATGATCAAGTTACCCAAATATGATCCGTCTGGATTGCAAATGGTCAAGACAATTTTCCAACAGTTTCCGGTTGTGGTGTGAACAGCGCAAGTCAGAGTGGTACTGTCAATTTCAACCTGACAGCTGTTTGTTGGAACATGTTTTTTTTCCTTTTGTGAAATGTCGAATCGCTTTCCATCCACATGGTTCAACGGCCGTTCGTCTTCACCGTCATCGAGCCGTCATCATCTCCCATGTTGTCGAGCTGTACGTCGACACCAGCAATTCATTTCATACCAAACAGGATAAGGAAGAAAGCCAAAACTAGTGATCTCCTGACTAGCGGAGATTAGTTCCAGCCCAGTCACTACAGTCCAAAGTCAACTGTCGAAGTTCGGTATCGATTTCGCAACAATTCGATAATTTGTCGTTGACTAGCATTGAGCGTGCCTGCAATTTTTCTGTGTAGTGGTCAATCGGTTGCCAACGGGTTGTGAAGCACTATAGCTGCATACACCCCATCGTGCGAGAATAGCAAAGGTAGTGAAACATAAGAGGCGTGTCCGTTAGGGCTGGCGGTTTAGTGGATTTAGAGTGCGCGAGAGGCGTAGGCTGCTGGCCTGTGCATATGCTTTGGTAGCAAAGTTGTACGATAGGCGGTGTTTCAGCGGTTTTGTTAGGTAGATCTAGGATTCTCTGACATATTGATGAGGTGATTGGACCCACCCGTTTCCCCGCGCGTTTTAAATGCAGGATTGGCGGGATCTACCGCTATATCAGATCCATTAGGTTATTGTCAAGTTGTTCTTATTCTCTATTTGCTGTATCTGTTCCGCCATATTCGTGCCGATTGTGGATTCTTAATAAAACCCCACTCCCATCCCGTGTGTGGTCGTACAGAAGAATGTTGAAACACGAAAATATCGTGTGATAGTGAAGTCTTCCCCTTCTTCATAACCAACCGGCTGCACTGGGACCACGAACCCAGTACATGGGGGCCGAGCCACGCTGCTTGCGGAAGGAAGAGGAACCAGCAGAGGAGAAGAACTACCTAGAATCCCCAGGGATCAATAGTTACATTGGGTTTGGAGTAGAAAAGTGGCTCGATCCTTGGTAGATTGCCAGTGACCGATAGAGGTGGTTAGTATCCGCAGGGATCACCATTGCAGAAAGTTTGAATCAGAGAAGGCTTGAATCCAGCTGGGATCGCCTTCGCGTGGAGCTGAGTTTAGCGACATAGCGGTCGTCACCATCGATCGATAAGGTGAGATCAGGTGGCTGCAGCAGAGTAGTCAAAGCGCCGCGGTATCGATCGAGATTCCGGAACATTGCAAGAGCCGCCTAGAAACTGAACTCAGCGTTGCGTACGTTATCGATTGGTCGATTGTGGAAGCGCATCGATCTTACGGCGCGCCGGGCATAGGATAGGGCGCCGTTGCAAGTGAATAAAGAGTGAGGAAAGAGAGTTTAGGATAGTTGTGAGTGAAAGACAATACTAGAATGGCCTAGTACTTCATCGTTCTCATCTCCCACATTCTTCATCATAGAGTATTGTCGCTCGTCACTCTCACATACGGCGGTGTTCTCGTGTCGCATTATTGTGTATTGAAACGATGTAGCAATGGAGACAACTGAGAACGTGCAGCAAGAAGAACTCATCGATTCAAAGGTGAGGTTGTTCGGACAAAGGAGTAAAGAATTTGTGAGAACAACTAACAAACACATATCAGCTATAGCAGTTGAATGTGAGAAAGCCCTGGGCACATCGTTCAGGACCACGGATCCAATCCGAAATTCGGTAATGGAGTCTGTAGAAAGACAGGCCAAAGTTGCGAAGGAGGCAACAAAACTTTTATGTGAACAATTTATAGAGGAATGTGAGGAGTGCCTTCAGAACCTTGGAGTGGAAAAGAGAGATGACATCGAAGAGGGTGTTACCGAAATCCTAAAGGTAGCTGGGCTGACATAAACCGAGCAGTTGGAAACATGATTTGACGACAGGATGTCAAACAGGGAATCCCTTCAAGTGTTAGCTGATATGGTTGGGTGTCCTAGTAGTGATCTAGTAGACCGTGTTAGACAACTAATAGAGAGAGCTAGCAAAAATGAAAATGAAAAACTAACAAAACTGATTAAACAGCAAGATGTGCAGATTCAGGAACTGGCAAGTCGCATCGAGCGGATAGGCCAGCAGGCGTTAAGCGCGAACGTGGAGACAATGGTGAGTCTAACACAGACTCTAATGGAAAATGGATAAGGTTTTCCAAAGCTGGTATCACCCGATCACACTTATACTGGCGCTATACTCCTCGAGGAGTATTGCACCTTGCGTCGCCGTCGCCGGCGACGGCGGCTACTGTCGCCAACTTCGGCGATCGCCGTCGCCGGCGACTGTGATGCCGATGCGTATCGATTGTGGGCGGATCGGCGACGGCGGCCGCCGAAGTTGAGACAAGTATAATAGAAGCGGTGAAGCATATGATAATAAAGGAAGAGCTCCTCTTAGGTTGAAAAGAAATAGGAGGGCGGGTAAAATGACTTCCAGGCCCCAATCAGATAGATCAGGGTATAGTCGGTTTGAACGGTTCAACAACATAAACGGAGACGAAGGCAGGCCGCCAAATCCTGTTCAACCCAGCGGTATCATAGAGGCGGTGACGCACAACCAGCTTGGTAGAAGCGGTAGAGAGGTAACGCAGTTTAGGCCACAGAAATCTACTACAGACAAAGGTGAAGTGGAATGCCACACATGTGGAAAACGCGGACATATGGCTAAGGATTGTCGATTTAAGTCCGTACGACAGCCAGAGGAAAGCACACGTCCTAGAGGTACCAATGAACGGCAGGCTGGGTCGTTTTCGGCTCTAGTAGATAAGCTGGTTGGAAGTGTATCAATGAGCAAGGAATTTCATGAGACTAGAGGACTCTTCGGAAGCACGTCGCTCGCCCCAATTACAGTTATGGATCGGGAGGATACAGCGTTGCTTGATGCCGGCTCCGAAACTTCCATTGTCCCATTAAGTGTTTTCCGTGATGCAAGGGCTGATGGTGTCGATCTGGACGTCTACGTTGAAAGGATTCCCAAGATCAAAGCAATCGTACATGATGCATCTGGCGTAGTCATGAACTTCGTAGACATAATTCGTATGCTAATGACACTACAAGGCGAGACCAAGGTTTAGATGAAGTCGTCATCCTGGGAACTAATGCGCTTGAGTTGTTTGGGATTGAACTAGCATCCCCAACTACAGAAACCTGCGTAGCAGAGGAAGAGTCTAGAGACACCATATGCTCACGAGCTAGGAGCTGACATGCTGGAGCGAGAAGACGAACACCTACAGGTCGACGAACACGTGCGTATGGGAGAGTTACTGAAGGTGTCGGGCACACGATCGGAGATGACTTATCAGCTAGAAGAGCTGATAGAGAAGTTCAAAGACGTTTTCGGTGTCAGAGACTCGGAATTGACCCAAACGAACCTGGTCGAACATAACATAGACACAGGTGATAGTCAACCGATCAAGCAGAGGACGCCACCGGTACCAATGGGTGTCAGGAAAGGAGTTTAAAAAAAATGATAAAATGTTTACTGGAGCGGGAAATCATACGGAAAAGCAAGTCAGAATGGGCCTCTCCAGTAGTCTTAGTATGGAAGAAGGATGATCCCTTGAGATTGTTAATCGATTATCGTGCTCTCAACAAGGTAACTAAGCATGACTCATACCCCCTTCCGACTATCGATACTGTGATCCAGAGTTTAGGAGGGAAGAACGTTTTCCCTACCCTAGATATGGCATCTGGCTACTGGCAGATTCGGTTGTCAGACACGGCAAAAAAGAATAGCGCGTTCACAACAAGCGAGGTCTCTTTGAGTTTGGAGTACTTCTCTTTGGCTTGTCAACTAGCCCCGCAGAATTCCAACGGCTAACGGATATGGTTCTCGGCGAAATAGGGGTTAAAGATAGCGGTCTTCGTCCATATCGATATTTTGATAGCAACAAGGACGGTAGAACGCTATTATGAGGTGCTGCGTCTAGGGTTGACCTCATTGAGGAAAGCGAATCCGAAACTGAAACCACAGAAGTGTGAGTTTTTCAAGAAGAAGGTTCCGTTTCTCGGGCATAAAATCAATGAAGAGGGCGTAACTACAGACCCGGATTAAGTATGCAAAATCCAACAATATCCTGCGCCATGAAATGTCAATGATTTGAAAACCTCCTTAGGTATGGAGGCCGCAAGTTCATACTGGGATTCTCAAAAATCACGGAGCCGTTATACAATTTAACGAGCCAAAAACGGACTGGCAGTGGAGTGCAGTGAAGAACGCTGCATCTGAGGGCCTAAAGAAAGTCGTGACCAAAGCCCCGGTCCTAGCTCAGCCAGACGTAGCCACTGCTGCGAACGAGTCTAGGCCTTTTATCGTTTACACGGACGCTTCAGGGGATAGTCTTTGAACATTCTGTGCCAAGAGGGAGAAGATAAACTGTTGCACCCACTATACTTTGCTTCTAAAATTCTGACAAAAGCCGAAAGAAACTACAGTGTGACTGATCTTGAGGTGCTGGCAGAATTTTCGCGCTGAGAAAGTTCCACCTTTTCATTTATGGTTTGAAAACGGTGATGAGAACTGACCATACGGCGCTAAGCTTGTTCAAACAAACAAATGTTTCGGCTAGAGTGTTACATTGGGCTTTGGAAGTGCAAAAATATAAGCTTGAGATCCAATATGTGGCAGGGAAGGCGAATGCTGTGGCGGATAGTTTGTCTAGAGGCGCAGTAAGGAATATAACCGAGGATGAAGCGGTGTGTGGGGAAAATGAGGCCATTGTGGGCCAGGTAGACTCGCAGCAGTCGCAGCGGTTAAGTGCCTTAAAAACTGACCCTGACTACAAAAATCTCATTGCGCATCTGGAGAGTAATCACGAAATCGCTGAGGTGAAGTTGCCAAGATGTGAACATAGATATAGTACCGCTGATTTCGTCATTGAGAACGGGAATTTGAAAATGATCACAGAAAAATCCGTGGTAAAAGTCATCCCGAAACAACATCGGAATAACGAAGCGCATGCAGACATTATGGCCGGGCATTTAAGTGGACGTAAGTTGGTGCGTAAGCTTAAAAAGGTGGTGTTTTGGGAAGGTATGGAGGAAGACGTGCTTAAATGGTTCAAGGGAATGTTTTCCCGCACGGACACATGAGCGCAATGTGCCTCCCTTGAAGCCAATCACCACTTCAAAACCATTTGAATTAGTTGGCATGGACATTGTGGAGTTAGGTTTGTCCGAGAGTGGTAACCGGTATGCTCTCGTAGTAATCGACCACTTCACGAAATTCGTAGAAGCATACCCAGTCCCAGATAAAACCGCAAGAACCATTGCCAGAACTCTGTTCGAGCGACGGATCTGCGAAGATTGCCGTTGGCCGAAAGTTCTATTATGTTGTCGGGAAAGTTCTCGCGGTTTTTCGAACAGCACATTTTCTTGACTTTCAAAATCAGAAAAACACATTAAAAAATGTATAAACCACCCACTACGTCCTACCACTCTTCGCCCACTTTCGGAAAGCATTTTGATGCCCTCGGCGTAGAACTGTTCTGGCATTGACTCGGAAAAGTTGTCCGACTAGCGATCCAAGTCATCATATTCATAATCGAACGCTCTACCTTGCATGGCGTTAAAGAGGGACGGAAGAAGGTGGTCATTTTCTGGCGCGAGGTAAGGTATACTTGGGTAAGTCAGCACTTTCCAACCAAAGTCGGGTAGCTTCTGGCAAGTCACTTTCTCAGCCTGTGTACGAATATCGTTGTGTAGAAATCTGATCTTGCCGTGATTTGGACTCTTTTTTGCTATTTTTGCGGCCAATCTATCTGGCTGCTGATAGCACAGATCTAGCGTGAGGGCAGTATCGCGTGGCAGTAGCGCATGTATGAGCGGATTAGCATCAGCATCAGCATTTATTACATGTGCGTACACATGTGAATATAAAACAAAGAAACATGTGAAACAGATCCTTCGAAAACAACCGTAAATCAACAACAGTAATAAAAGGAGAGTAGTAAAATAATAGGATAGAAATGAAACAAAACAGAAATGAAACAACTCAAACAGAAACAAAACCACTAAAACAGAAATAAAACAGAAATAAAACAACTGGAATCAGGACTTCGCAATCTGTCAACTAATTTTGAAATTAAGAAAAGTCTGGAAAGTGGAGAAGATTTGCTCAGCTTTCGGAACTGCGACCCAGCTCTGTACACAAAAAAAGTTGATCTCACCGCTGTCTTGGCTAATGACAAGTTTAATTTAAATGCAGATCTCCTGGTAGATGATCTGTAAAGTGTGAAGAAGTCTTCAATTTTGACAGCACCATTGAGAATTTAAAAAATCATTGGAATGTCATTTTTCAGTCTTCTGCAGGCAAATGAGGAGAGGCCGAAGGTGGCATTTCGCGATTCAGCCGGTGGAATGTGGACATAATCAATGCCTCCCTTACGTAACATGAGTTTCTTCGTAGAACTATTCTGCACGCTTTCCACAGAATTAATGAGAGTTTTCCTAGAAGGGTTGGAAATTGTGGTGCCATATTCTAGAATAGGTCTTGTATAAGTTTTATAAACTTTGAGAATGACAGCTGGATCTTTGGAGTGAAGCCCTCTGAACAGGTTTAATATTTGGTCCACGGCCTTGTTCTTGACTAGCGCCCCTTCGGGACGCTAGAAAGTGGGGTGGGGCAGCCACTTGAGGTAGGTGGAAAAGCTTCACACATGCGAAATGCAAACAAAGAAGCAAGACTGATCATTGACTGAGCTCAAATACGGAACCTTCCTTATGAAATGCGTATATTCTACCAGTCTGGACACCTCGCCAATGTCGGGCCTCCACAATTCCCGTGATCCTTGCCCTCTTGCAAATTCTTAAACACACATCTATATGTAAAACTATTTCCTGATACAATGACACTACCCACTGTTTTTTTTTTGTCACTGCATCCATTCAACGTCTATGGACCTGTTATGATCAGCCACTCCCAACTCTGCGCGGGAGTACCTTCCAGATGGCTTTGAAACCTGTGTACAATTTATTGTAACCAATGTAGTGTGAATAATCACCTATTTCCACACTACTGGGCCACTGCGGACCTATTCTCCATTCGTAGACCCATATCCTGGCGTTTCCCCTATCATTGTCCACGGCGGACCCGACCCATCTGTGTACCCATATCCTGAGGTTTCCCCCACTAATGGGCCATGGCAGACCCATTCTCCATCCGTGGACCCGTATACTGGCGTTTTGGCGTTTTCCCAACTACTGGGCCATGGCTGATCCATTCTCCGTCCGTGGATCCGTGTGTTGGCGTTCTTCGTGCTATTGGCCACGGCGGACCAGATCCATCTGTGGACCTGTATCCTGGCGTTTTCCCCACTACTGGCCAGGACTGAACCCATTGTGGACGCGCATACTGGCGCTTTCCCAACAACTGGGCTACGGCGGAGCCATTCTCCATCCGTGCACTCGTAACCTGGCGTTTTCCTCACAAATGGGCCACGGCGGACTTATTCTCCATCTGTGGATCCGTGTGCTGGCGTTTTTCGTGCTATTTGCCATGGCGGACCCATTCTCCATCCGGTGCACCCGTATACTGGCGTCTTCCCCACAACTGGGCCATGGCAGACCCAGTCTCCTCCCGTGCATCCATATCCTGGTGTTTTCCCCACTACTGAACCACAGCAGATCCATTGTCCATCCATGGACTCGTATACTGGCGTTTTCTACATTACCATGCCAGCGTGGACCCGGTCCATCAGTGGACTGGTATATTGGCGTTTTCTCCACTATTGGGCCAGGATGGACCCGGTCCATTGGCGGACCCGCATCCTGGCGTTTTCCCTACTATTGGCCACGGCGGACCCAATCCATCTGTGGACCCGTATTCTGGCATTTACTCCACTATTGGGCCTTGACAGACCCATTCTCCATCCGTGCACCCGTATACTGGCGTTTTCTCTACTACTGGGCCATCGCAGACCCGTTCTCCATCCGTGGACCTGTATCCTAGCGTTTTCTCCATAACTGGGCCTTGACAGACCCATTCTTCATTCGTGCACTCCAGTGGCGAGTGCAGAAACTGGGCGGGAGAGGGGGGGGAGGGGGGCGTGGGAAAAAAGGTTAGGTCTCCGCCGCTTTGGAGATCCAGATGGGAAATAAAATTAGCGAAAACATGATTATAATCATAAGTAATTTAAAGCGATTATTTAAAAATAATAGTAAAAATAAACTATCGAAAATGAATACAATATTTTAATTTGCTTTGTAAAGCAACTTCAGAAATTTGTCCTGGCGTTTCCCCACTATTGGGCCTGGGAAGACCTATTCTCCATGCTTGGACCCGTACCCTTCAGTTTTGCCCACGACTGGAGCCTCATCGTTTTTTTTTCCTGTGTTTTGAATTGCACTGTCCTTCTTAAAATAAAAGACAAATCCTAAGACTCCCTAGTCTCTGTGGGATCTCAATGAGAAGTGCGCCAAGCGCTGCGAATGAGGAAACAGAGTGCGAGCCATCGCTGCGGAACCCCCGCGCTATCCTTACATCCTATCTAAATAGTCATCATTCAGTGAAAGTAACTGTGTGTAAACACCAGCAAACCGCCAACGCAGGAGCTACTCTGCTCCGTACACTGCTGCTACGCAATGTCAAATCGTTGTAAACACTGTCTCGCCCGAAGGGCTCGAGACTACTAGCACAACGCACGGGTCCCGCTGCGAAACCATGAAAGCACTGTCTAAACTTCTCGCTTTCATCATCAGAGACGGTATCCATTTTCTGTAACTTTCGTCCTTACGGTGCTTTGTTGAGAGAGTTTCATTACAGTGCTGGTCAAAGCTCAATTTATCATCGTGAAGGAACCCCAGGTCTTTGACTCCAGTCACTTCAGTGAGATCCTGACCATTCAATTTATAACGAAGCCAAGGGTAGTTCTTGCCAATATGCAAAACCCTGGTTTTTTTTTTCAACTAAAATGGGAACACTTCATTGTTCAGACCAACGAAATAGAACATCGATAGCAATTTGCAAGTCTGGTGCATCACTATCACTTGACACACGAGAATATAATTTCAGGTCATCGACGAGCATTTTAAAAGAAACATTCAAAGCAGAAACTAGGCTAGGAATCTCGTGTGTATAAATGTTGAACAGTACAGGAGACAGAACGCTCCCCTGAGGAACTCTGCTAGGACAACACAAGCACTGGAGAAGGAACCCTGAATGTACACTTGGAACGATCTGTTGCATAGGAAAGCTGCTAGCCAATTAACAATCTCTGGGTGAATACCTATGGGTTTCCGTAGACTTATGTTTAACAAACCCGTGTTGTTGATTAGGAATTATCGAGTAACATTCGAGATGTTCTGTGATCCTTTTTTTCGGTATCTCCTCAAAAATGCGAGCAAAAGGTGAAGTGAGACTAGTAGGCCGGTAATTCTCGGGTCTATCATGCGGAGTTTTTTTAGGCAAGGCAACAACGTAAGAGTGCTTCCAGCTATTCCTGCACAGAAAAGCATTCGTTTAGTTTACGTCCGCATACATGAAACTTTAATCAAATATAAGCTCAAAGGGAAAGGCAATACAGTGAGCAACTTTTTGAGTGAAATATAACGACACATTATCTAGGCTGAGTGGCTTAATTTCTTCCACTTGGACAAATAGTCGAAAATTTCATTACTGGAAAAGCTAAGAGAGTCAGTCATTTGAGGATGCCTATGATGAGAGGAAGATGCATTGTATTCATATGAATCGCTGTAGGAACTATAAACACTTGCAAAATGGTCAGCGAGAATTTCAGCACTAGTAAAACCGTCAAGGTTGTGATTATCAGACCTATCGATCAGAGAAAATTTTTTATTGTTACACCTGAGTTTAGCGTTGGTCATTTTATAGAACAACTTGGGCTTTCCAGAGTTATGATCTTTCTTTCCACTGATAAATCAAACTTAGCTAGTTCCTTAATGAATTTATCACTAAGCGCTTTAAAAGCCTCAACGTTCTTAATGCTGGGAGTAGCACTGGCAATGTACCAAGCTTCTGATTTAAGTGTGGAGAGCCTTTGTAAATACGAAGGGACTCTACATCCCGAGATAGGTTTTCTGGATTGTGGAACGTAACGAGCAATAGTATCTTCGAGTATAGACAACAGTAGTTCATACATATCATTAGCAGACGGCAAATGCCTGAAGGAGCCCACCCAGTCAATACTAAATAGAAAATCATAGATTGCGTCAAAGTTCGCGTGCTTGTAATCCCGATACAAACAGGTATCCTGCACAGAAAAGCATTTGTTTAGTTTAAACTCAATTCCACAAAGATCACTGCTGCCAACAGGAGCAGTTACGTTGACGTTCCTAAACAATTTAGGATCATTGAAAATCAATAAGTTTAAAATGTTATCAAATCGGGTACCATCGGTCATGAATTGCACGTATTTATGCAACTTAAGGAGATCTCAAAGTACCTTGGGAGCCTTGGAGGTGCCATGGAGAGGCGTAGCCCAGCAGATATAAGGGTAGTTGAAGTCACCACCGATCAAATAGGGAAAAGAGCAAACGGACAGATCACTGGCAGCGTTTATCAGCTGAGTTCGGTAGACCCCGATTATTCGCAAAGAAGTGCTAGGGAAAATCAAGTAAAGACTAGCTTATAAAACAGAATGATTTCGAAGCAGAAACAGAACACCACCACCGGCCTTCCTCAACCTGTCGCATCGGACATCATTGTAGATAGAGCACAAGGGTCCTAACAGGGGAGCTGTGGTGATGGAAGGCTTTAGCCAAGACTCAGTAATGATGACAATATTGAAGTTATTCTCAATGATAGAAAAAGCTAAATGTTCAGCATTTTTTCGAAAAAAGACCCTTGTGTGTGTGTGTTAAAAAGCAGTTCAACGACTTGACAATTTCCGAGGATCTGATTTCAGTTTAAAGATGGCATGGGAATTGAAACAAAGTGCTAGACATACTCTGCGAAAGAGATGAAGCATTTACATTGACGTGCGGGGAAAATTGAGAATTTGCCACTGATGCGGAGATAACACCATGATTACGATTGGAGGTTTGGGATTTAAGCAATTTAGAACGATACAATTTTCTCTCCGCTTTCGAAAGAGATGGACGAATGTAAACACCATGAGCAGGAAAGAATTTCATACGAGGGCATTTCTCAGAATTAGGTCACGATAGTAACGAGATGAAAATACAAGTTTCATCAACCTAGGTCGATGCAGAGATGGTCTTCCCATCCTATAAAAAGATAACGGAGAAAAGTCAATGGAAAGATGGTTGGAAATTTTGCTTAAACAGTCGCCATCATACGAGCCACGAACTACAGCACTAGGACGCAGATTCTGATAGATGATGCCGTTGCTGTCACAACAAGCAGTGACCACAACCTTCAGAGGGTGATCACCTGTCTTCGGCTGCGGCTCAGCCTTCTCAACTTTGTCAACTCAGTGTCAATGGTTGTTGAAGTACAGACACAAGTTCTCATCTCCCATGAAGATGGACTTCAGGTAGTTTCCAATGCTTCTGTACGAGGGCAATTCAGTAGCCACCTCTGCACAGTGCTGGAGATCGCACCCGCTCAGATCATGATCACTCACTGTGATGACTTTTTTTTACCTTGCCCAACTGACGCAGGTGATCGGCGATGGTGGTAAGATGAACATTCAAGACTTGTACCCTTTCACACATAGTTTGCCATGGATGCGAATCTACCAGCTGCTGTAGTCGTCCATTGTCGACTACGGATGCGCGTCTCGACCGTGCGGAAACACTGAGGTTGAAGTCACCAACACGAAGGCGTCTGGACCAATCTCGCGAAGTGCGTTCGGCCACTGTACCGTCTCCCAAATACAACGTTAGAATGGCGACAGGATGCGGTTGCTGATTCATCAGACTTGAAGCTGTACACTTAAAGGCCGCAAATGTAACGTTTTGAAACTTCCATATTCCTGGAAGGGATTGTGCAGGAGTTTGCAGGTAAAGATAATCATAAACTCGCATATACCTGACTACCCTATGTATACAAAAGATAGGTTACTGCAATGCAGCATGGGGTTGAAAAAGCACACTTTCGAAAACCGCGAGAACTTTCCCGACATCGTAATACATTCGACCAGGGTCCTGAGTTTGTCAATAATGTGATATCGGAGGTATGCAGAATCTCTGGCATAAAACAGTTCACAACCAAGGGATACAACCCGAGGGAAAACTATATCATCGAGTGTGCAATAGGGACAATCACACGTATGCTCAAGAAGAAAACTATGATTCCAGCGCAGTGGGACGTATTGCTACCAATGGTTGTCTTCGCGTATAATTCAGCACCCCACGAAACCACAGGAGACAGTATATTTTACTTATTACTTGCGTTTGACCCAAATCAGCCGTCTAACGAGATACCGCAGGACGAATTATCGTGGAATCACATAGATTTTGACGACTACAAATATGAGCTGCTAAAGGGAATTCAACAAATTCGTGAATGCACAAGGGAAATGAACGAAGAGTATAGAACCAGCATGAAGCAAAGGTATGATACGTGTAATAATGCGAACAAAGACTCGTTACCCAAAGTGGGAGACAGGGTGTACGTTAATCTGCCGGCTGAAAAAAGTAGTTCCAAATACCCCAAATTAGTAGACAGGTCAGTGATAACTCCGCTCTATTAGCGAATATTGAGAAAAATGATGATCCCACACGCATTCAGCACGACATGTTAATATGAGTTACACATGATGATCCCCCAATTACGACCAAAATTAAGCATGTGAAGAGAGAAGAAAACTAGTGAGAAACTCAGAGTGAAAACATTATTTCCCAGGGCCACTATAGCATCGGACCCTCTTCTCGCCGATAACAGTGCGTTGGGATTGTTTTACGTCTGTCCTGGTGTCGGAAAACGTCTGGCTACCAACGATCCCGAGGACTACAGACGCAGCGTCATCGACATGACCTTCGCCGACGAAATCCCGGAATAGCAAGACCCAACGATCAGATCTCTCCGCATTCATTTCATTCTCTCTCCTGCACGGATGATTTCGGTGTTCGAGAATGAAACCGACCTCGACAAGAAACGTTTCCTGATGATGTCATCGACGCACACCTTCGTCACAGTTTCGGACGCGAAGAAGGCCTATACATTTTTCAAGCGTAACTGTGAGCAAGTTCTCAAAGCACTTCTGGTCCAAGATGGAAGTAACATAACAACGGCCACCAAGGAGAACCTCAATATCGACATCATGCAACTGAACGATCTAGCAAATGCCGAAGTTCGATTCGCAGAGACGCACTCCTGGGAAGATGTCAACGTACGAGGACTTGTGCAAAAGACAGTATTGTTCGTGGCCTGCGGGTTAAGAGGATTCGCGAGACGAGTTCGTCTGGAGGAAGGAGTTGACATCGTCGTGTACGACAGTCTCAAGGACATGACCTCGTTGCTTCGGAACACCACGGCAAGCATTGGCGATGGCAATGAACATGGTAGCCGGGTTGGGAGGAAAGCTGGTAGCAGTCAGCAGTCCCAGAGGCGAAGCAGCGTAGAGCATTCATCGCAAGGCAACTTACGACATGTTCGAAGTGAGCAGGGATTCAAATGTGGCCATGAGGAGTCACGTGATCACGATGTTCACGCTGGTGCCATCACTGAGAGAGCCGTTTGCCTGCTTAGGAGAGAACAGCGGATGTTCTGAAGTGGTTGTCCTCGGCAAAGGCAGTCAAGTCGTTCCTCACAGCTCTCCAGAACTATGTGGCACCATATGTAAGGACAGGACGGAAAGGCCTTTATGAAGTTTTCGATCGTCCAGTACATCGTGCAAAGGCTGACAAGGAGAAGGCCCACCACGGAGACAGCATTTTTTGGAGCAGTCGCAATGGCGGACGCTGTGGACCTAGCCAAATTGATTTTCCACGAGGACGAGGCAGGATAAGAGAATTTCCCCGCAGCAGAGGACGGGGATATTGGAGTTCGCCACGCCAGAGGTGACTATGATAGCAGATTCCACCCTTATTAGTCATGATTTGTTCACTTGTTTCACATTCTTCGGCTTTATGCTCATTTTCGTATGTCATATTTTATTCCATGTTCCTTTTCGCATTTTTGATTTGACTTTTCTGAGTGCAGGTCTTGAGAATTACCGGTGTTGAGAATTGCCGATTGCGTGTTTGAGAGATACTGGTTGATCTGATGGATACTCATCTCATTGGTACATTTTCTGTTCTCATTTTTGATGTTCTCATTTTTTGCTGTTCTTCACTGATTACCTTTAGCGACACGGACGTCGATCCAGAGGGGGCGCGTTGTTAGGAAGGATCTAGGATTCTCGGATGTATTGATGAGTGGATTGGACCCGCCCGTTTGTCCGGGAGTTTCAAATGTAGGATTGGCGGGATTTACCGCTATATGAGATCCATTAGGTTATTGTCAAGTTGTTCTTATTCTTTATTTGATGTATCTGTTCCGCTATATTCGTAGCGATTGTGGATTCTCAATGAAACCCTACTCCCACCCTGTGTGTGGACGTGTGGGATAGTGTTGAAACACGAAAATATCGTGTGGTAGTGAAGTCTTCCCTTTCTTTCTAACCAACCGGCTGCATTGAGAGCTCGAACCCACAACAGTTTTCCTACAAGTATATATGTTTATTACATGAAAGACCCATGTGAAGATAAAACAACAAATCAAACAACAACAGAACTGAATGAAAGACAACCATCCAGATGACCTGAGTGCGATAGATAGTTGCTAGCGTGAGAAAATGTGATTAAAATTTACTCACAAGATTACTGTAATTTACCCAACATGCGTATGAAAGAGCTAATTTTAGTGGAATGACTTTCTTCTTACTAATTTCGATGAATTCGGATCCCGCTCGATGTTAGCTCTGGGAATGACTACTTCACTAGACCACGCCCATAGTGTTGGATGCTCTGATTGCAACAAAATCTTCTGGTTTTAATCCTGCGTATCCATGGAGTATTTTGTAAAACATTATTAGATCAAATCTTCTTCGTCTAGAGGAGAGGGAATCTAGGCCAACATTCCGATTCCTAACCTTACTGTTAGGTATTTCGTCATATAGGAACCCATTACACGGGTCATAAGCTTCCTAGTGAAACTATTTTGCACGGTCCCTAGTCTCGCAATAGTTCTACACTTTTGCGTATTGAAAACCACTGTACCATACTTTAGCCGTGGCCTCACATATGTTTTAAAAGCTTTGACTGGGATCGCTGCATTATTTGCAGTGAGAACCCGGAACAACCTATGAACTATGCTAATGCCCCTTCTTGCCATGCGCTCATAATGTGCATCGAACATAAGATCCTTCTTTACTACGGAACCTAAGTCGGTGATTCTTCCACAGAGCCTAGCTCGACACCGTCGATATAGTAACTAAAGCACTGGTTCTTCTTACCCAAATGAAGTACCTTTGTTTTCTTCCTCCGATAAGGGTAATCTCCACTCGCTGGACCTCTCCTACTGAGTTAAGTGCCTGTTGGAAGCGCAACTGCTCATTTATGCTATCTACAGGCATGTATAGCTTGTGATCATCTGCAAATGCACAACATTCAACTCCGAAAGAAGAAATTCGAAGAGGTAAGTCGTATGTGTAGATGTTGAAAAGCAACGGGGATAAAACTCTCCCTTGCGGCACTCCACTATACGCGGTCCTGGGGGTCGAGAAGGCTGAATTAACTCTTACTGAGAAGACTCTCGCTGAGGAAATTGTGCTGTCCAAGCACAGTTCCTGTGAAGTTTGACCATGTGAAGTTTGACCATCAGTTTTGCATGACACACTTTGTCAAATGCCTTTGCAAAGTCAGGATAAAACACTTTTACCACGATTGAGATTCTCAGTCCAGTGATTTAGCGCATATAACATGGCTGTTGTAGTAGATTTGCCTGTCCGAAAACCGTGTTGGTTTGCTGGAATTATGTTATGTATCTCGTTCACTTAACATTCTATTCCTGTTCCATTTGAATGAATCACTACTTCTCACCACCTCCTCCCTAGCTTCAGTTTTCATGAGAAGAAGTGAATGCAGGTATTTAGGCAAGTTCCTCTTCACTAAGGAGACCCTTCTCAGATAAACAAAGAGATCGATTGAGTGACTGAGTATGGCTAAAAACATTCCATACTTTTCATCAACAGATTCGACAGAGTTAAGTGACCCATGCCAGCCTCCTTCCTGCAGATATGAACTTTGGTGTGATCTGCCCCCTTGAAATCTCTTTTGAGGAAAAACGCCCTTCATACACAGAGATTCGGTGTAAGACGTAGTGTTACATGCTCACCTATTGGCCCTCCTACTTCGATATTACCCGGTAGTTCAGAAGCGCTACAGAGAACCAGATCAAGAGTTTGTCACCTAATGTTTTATATCTGACTAGTTCCAAAAGACCATGGCTAGAAAATAGTTCAATAAACAACCTTGATGTTGAAGTGGAGCATGTAGGAGTGGGTGTGTCCCACATAATGTCTGCTAAATTGAAGTCTCTCATGACAGGGGAAGGGTGGTTGCATGAAACAAGATCGCTAATTGCTTTGGTCAGTTGTTCTGACATGGCCTTACTACAGGTAGGTGCTCTGTATACAACGATTACCCGCACCGCATTATGATTAACGTCAAAGTCAATGCAAAGAACTTCATAATCACCACCTACTTCCTCCTTAAAAATCAGTCTGGAGTTACACAGTTTTTTTACAAATAGTGCAACACCCACTCCTCTTTTGCTAGTCCGGTCACGCCTGTGTATGTCATAATGAGAGCACCATTCACCAAAAAGGGAGGGTTCAACAATTTCCTATGTAAGCCATGTCTCAGATAACGCTACAAGATCTAAATGATACCGGTCAAGTAGATAGGCTAATGCATTGAAATTTTTTTCAAGGATCGGATGTTACTCAGTACGCATGTTAGATGAGGAACCGTCTTCCAATGAATCCTTGCATGTTTAATGATTTCGGCTGAGAACCAGAAGAAGCATTAACAACATAAGCATCGACAATAGGAATGTTTGAAGATTTGCATTCCAGCGGTACAGGTCCAGAAGAGGAACGGCAGAAGTGCGAGAATGAGAACTACTACTATTGTGCCGAGCCAACCTTTCAGCCCTAATACGATTGCGCTCCATTATTGAGAGCGACGGTCTTGTGAAGATACGCTTAACTCTGAAGTGCCGAAGATTGGAAGCCCTTCTCAGCACCAGTTTCGCGAAAAAGAAGCAGGCCAAACGACCTTGAGAAGCCTGGGTAAACCTTGACGTGGGCGCCCCATGCGATTAACACACAGGATTACATTCAATCGATAAGAAGTCAAAAATTTGTAACGCACAGCTAAACTCACGATTTACCCTAACAGAGGCTTGAGTGGTACAACTTTCCTCTACACCTGCTATGACAGTTGAACGACTACGCTCTACATCTTCTGCCTGGTTAACTACATCAGGATTCCTAACATTATTCTGAGTCTCTGAATGATCTACAACAATCGGAATAGATGAGGCATTTTGGCCTAGTGCTAGTTTCAGACTCTGATTTTCTGCCCTCAAGGTAATCAGTTGAATAGAGATATGTCGGTTCTCCATCGACAACTTACGGTTGCGATCCAATACTATATCAGGTCGTTTGGCTTTCTCCATCAGGTATCCTATGACTGTCCTCAAACTGAGCGGCAGCGTGTCGTCGTTGATGAGATGCTCGGCGGCCCGGTCAAACTCATTATGGGACGATGGCGAATCTTGAACTTCCAACCTCGGCCTCTTTCGTCTATCCTGAAAACTGACAGAGCCACGCGGAGTATTCATTTATCGCAGATCAGATCATTTCAATCGATCGGCTCAGAGACAACCACGCTCTGGCGTTCTCGAGCAAAGTGAGAAGAAAACTTAAAACAACCTTTTAAAGTGGCTTCGTTGAAATTTCCACAGTCGTACTGCGCCACTTGAGTACTCGCTTGAGCTGCTATGTAGTAATATCCACCAGACCGAATATGGAGCAGTAAGGTATTAGTCGTTTAGTAAGGAGTGAGAGGGAGGTCGACAAACGACAGCACGCGGCGCAGTCCGAGTGCGGAATAAAGGTTTTATTCTCAAATTAAGAAAGGATAGGAACATTGTGCCTGAACACTAGTCCTCCTATATATGCTATCATATAAATACTCCTCCTACATCTTCCTATACAAATCTTCCCATATAAATCTATTAAATAAAGCGTCGTAAGGGGGCCTAGAGCGCCACGCATATTCGTTCATAACGCGGCGGCACTCATAGACACTGGAAATCTTGACTGTGAGGGCGGCTGGCCGATTTTTAAGGACTCAGGCACGCTCGTTTCGGGACTCGCCACCTAGGTCACTCTTGGCTCTCCCACATGCAAAGGATGGCGATTTCATCACCTCAGCTGGCGGTCTCGCAGCATAGGGGTGAGGGAGTGTTCAGAAACTTTTAGGCTGCACAATATACGCAGCCGGAAAACCACCCTTCCACTTTTGCGGTAGCTAGAGCACCTTCGCTAACGAGATAGCCGGGTTCGATACTCTTTAGCTCCTCGGAAGCCGATGGGCGATGGGATCTGAACGGTCCACTCGATTTGTGGACGTCTCTGCCGAATCCCCTGTTGCGGTCTCGATGCGATAGTACAACCACAATATCCGTTCATCATTTCGAGAAAGCCTGGTCACTAACAATGACATCGTCTAACCAGTTATGCAGTTAATCAGAATTTCTGAATATTAATATTGCTTCTCTGCGATTCAGCTCATTGTAGCAACTATATATTTTAATATCCTCTGCATACATCTGCACTTTTATCAAAGGACTGGTTTTCAGAACACTAGCAAGATCAAAGGTATAGGCAAGAAATAGTAGCGGAGATATCACGGCTCCTTGAGGTACACCGCTCGAACAGGCGTAACGATTTGAGTATCTGTCATTAACTCTGACCGTCATATATCTTTCGTGCAAAAATGATTTTGGCCAAGCCAATATTTGTCCTCGAACTCCGTAGTGTTGCAACTTTGAAATAAGCATAGAGTGGTTAATTCTATTGAACGCTTTGGATAAATCAAAAAACACTACATCCACTGATTCATTGTTACCTAGGGACGATATCCGATCATAGATGCTATCTGCAAGCAGCGTTGTGGTGGAGGCTTCCTGTAAAAGTCCATGTTGTTCTCGGGGTGTTACATGTTGTTTTGAAAACCATTTCAAAAGCTCGTCACAAATTATTTTCTCAAGGATCTTGCTTGGCACTGGGCTGATACTTATGGGTCTATAGTTGGTGAGTTGCGTATTGCAGTCTTTCTCGGGGAATGGCTGTGACTATGACCTCTTTCCAGATGTTAGGGACTTCTCCGTACATCAGCGACACATTAAAAATGTGCGTGAATGGTCTACAAGGGGAGGCTGCGCAATTTCTAAAAACTATTTGTGGTATTCCGTCGAAAGTTACGGAAGTAGATGGCTTCAGTTTCCGCATGACATCAAAAACCTTGCTTGGATGTACAAACAGATTGGGAATGGATTCAGTAATAGATAAGGTAGAGGGCAGAGTCTCATTAATCTCGTCTCTGTAGCCTGCGAAAACAATAGCGAAAAAGCGCCCCAATGCTTCAGCTTTTGATGCATTTGTCTCATAGAAGTCAGAATCATCCGTCAAGACGGGGAGTTTCTGATTTTCCTTAAGCTTGCAGTTCACATATCTGCATAGATCTTTGGAACTAATGTTGGTCAGACGGTTTTCTCTACTTGCGAAATATCGTCGAGTATGATAGTCTATGTCAGCACAGACCTTTTTATATAATGGTTCTGTAGTGGGAGACTCTAAAAGGCGAAATAGTTCGTACTTTTGTGCGTACAAATTTCGGATATGCCTTGGGTACCGAATTGTTTTATCACATTTTGAAACTTAAATGGGACAAAATGTGAAAGCTTTTCGTATACTACTAACAAGAGAAGTGCACGAAATTAATCTGCACTTTTGAAACGAGACATAAACGGTTGGAAGGCTTGTCCCAAACGATATTAGAGATTATGCTTGAAGTCTGCTAAATGGTTAGTACAAGCTCAAAATTCCATCTCCTGTCATATTGACATGAACCTCACTCACTCACAGCATGACAGCTGAATAGCCAAAAAGATAGTGATGCAGATCCATAGGATGAGGGGTGAGAGTTTGCATCCCGTCCCCGCGCAAGTTTTTGCAAACTTTAATTCCTAGTCTTTAACAGGGTGCGGAACCGTTCAGGAGACAAATGAACAACAACTACGAGTGCTGCTTTGGAAATAATGGACAATTGGTCTATACTCAGTGTTAACGTAACGTCGTTGCAAAGACCAACTATTTTGATATGTCATATAATCTATTCGGTCACTTTCTCATTTACTAACCGTCTTACATATTCGACTGCTCACGCGTGGTTGCGCTTTTGCTTGCCAAATTTGGTCCGGGTGATATCACCAACGCAACTCGCCAAGAGCACAAGATGGTATTATCTATCTCTTGAACAGCCCCTCACCCTGTTAGAGATCAGCCGTTAAAGTTTGCAAAACGAAATCTGGAGACGGTACGCAAACCCTCGAGCCTCACCCTATGGGTGTGCATCGCTACCACTCGGCTATCCAGCTGCTGGTGAGTGGGGTACATGTCAGTATGACAGGAAATGGAATTTCAAGCTTGTATTAACCATTTAGCAGATTTCAAGCATAATCTGTAGCATCGTTTGGGACAAGTCTTCCAACCATATAGGTCTCGTTTCGAAAGCGCAGCTGAAGTTCGTTCACTTCCTTTGTAAGCAAAATCGATGGTACATGTCGCTAGCGAAACTATAGTTCTCGAACACCTTCCACCAATCAACGCCTTCAAAACAAGCATCTAGTCTTTTATAATCTACTTTGACAAAATTCGGAGCTGGCAAGAATTGATAATAGTCAGCATTTAGGTTCAATTCAAATTCGAGCATATTATGGTTTGAATTTGCAGAAGGAGGCAAGGTTTTAGGTTTGGTAACAATTTGATCAGTTGAGAGAATTAGATCAATTGTTGAACTGCCTCTTGTCGGAGCGCTGACAACTTGGGACAGGTTGCATTGATCAAAAAGGTTTGTGAAACGTCCTACAATAGAGTTTCCAGAGCATTTGATGTCGATATTAAAATCAATTGGAAAGTCCGGCTATCAATAAACCTCGGCATTCTTGCACAATAATCTCTGAAGACGGCGATTTGCCGAAACGTAAGCCAAAATAAAGTAGTTGCCAACCTCGCCTGAACCTCACAAAATCAACCAAGATATTAAAATCGCCAAAAAATATAGTGGTACTAGGAGACCAACAAAGATCATACGATTAATGGCATATCCTGCTCCTTGTTGGATGACGGTGGGTGGTACGCTAGAACAATCCGTAGACAAGTATCAGGAGATGAGATATCCGTGCAAAGAATACCGGCAACGCAGCTACTTCGATGAGGGATGGACTTTGCGGATAGAGAGTTATTAATTAGCATACATACACCTCCACCTTGGCGACCATGCCGGTCTTTCTGATGCACAAGGTAGGGTAAACCACATAGTAGCTTCTTCTTCTTCTTCTTTAGCGTTTGTCCCGCTCGTTGGCGGGGTCCGCTTTCCTGATCTTCTGACGCCATTTAGCTCTATAGACGCTGTCTTTGTTGGCGCGCAGTACGTGGTCGCACCATCTAAGGCGGGTTTCGCGGAGCTTGTCAGCAATCGTGGCGATGCCGAACCTCTCTCGGATCTTTTCATTGCGTATGCAGTCCACACGCGTGATTCCAGCCATCCATCTTAACATCTTCATCTCCATCACACCCAGGCGGCGTTCCACTTCCTTGGTGGCCGGCCAGCATTCTGCACCATACATTGCGACGGGTCTAACGACTGCTCGATACACCTTCGACTTGAAGCGATCCGGGATCTTCTTGTCGCACAGCACTCCCGTCATGAACCGCCACTTCAACCAGGCAGCATTGATGCGACTGGCGACTTCATGGGCTAGGTTGCCATCGGCTGAGAGTGTTGAGCCGAGATATTTTTAGTAGGCGGTTCTTGGAAGGTCAGCGCCATCAACCTGAATGGTAGCGGGCTCATTCATATGTATTGGTCGTCATGTACTCAGTCTTCTTGACATTGAGCCGAAGACCGAACCGCGCTAGACGTTCGCTCCAGGCCTGCGTCTGTCGTTCAAGGTCCTCCTTTTGTTCAGACGCGAGCATGACGTCATCTGCGTACAGCAGAGTCCATGGCATCGGTCTCTGTAGATCTCTCATAACAGCGTCCATGACGACGATGAAGAGAAGCGGTGAGAGGGCTGATCCTTGATGTACACCTACGGAGATGGGAAATTCTGCCGATGTGCCCGCGGCCGCCTGCACACAACTCCTTGGGTCCGCGTAGAGAATTCTAATCCACTCGATGAGCTCCTCGGGAACGCCATATCACCGCAACGCGTATCAGATGACTTCATGTGGCACGCGATCGAAGGCTTTCTTCAGATCGAGGAATGCTATATGCAGTGGCTTCTGCTTCTCTCGATGTTTCTCGATCATCAGTCGAGCCGCATGGACTGCATCCGTGGTTCCGCAGTTGGCTACGAACCCACACTGGTTCGTAGGAACTCGGATGATGTCGCGTATTTGGCGGTCCATAATGCGTTCGAATATCTTCATACTGTGAGACAGTAGATGTATTGGCCGATAGTTCAAGCAATCCGCAGGGTTGCCTTTCCTCTTCCAGATCGGGATTGTGGTACTCTTCTGCCAATCCACAGGGGTCTTCTTCTCTGCCGCTACATCATCAGGACCCGTCGTTTTTCCTGGTTTCATCCTCTCTAGCGCAGCCATGGCTTCATCCACGGGATCGGCTGAATAGGACCGTAAGTTGGCGGTAATTGTGGAATGGGTGGGTGGCTGAATTCTTCTGTCGAGATCTTCTCAAAGTGATCACACCACCTTTTCGTTGCCTTCCTGCGGTCTGTTATGAGACGACCGTGTTCGTCGTTAACTCCGTGGAACTTTTCGATGTCTTCGGCCTGCCGCTGGCGAGACCTCGCCAGTCGGTAGATAAGGCTTTCTCCGCCATTTCTCATCTAGTTTCTTGCTAACATTGTCGTAGTGCTCAGCCTTCGTTGCAGCCACAGCCTTCTTTGCTGCTTTCTTCGCTTCTAGATACTTCTGCCAGTTGTCATCCGTGTTGTTACCGAGGAATACGTGGTAGAGACATTTCTTCTCGCGCACCTTCACTTTCACTTCATCCATCCATAGCCACGCCTGTCTGTCAATTTTCCGGCGACCTGGTTTAGTCGTGCCAAGCTCTGGACGTGCCACTTCTACAATGGCTCGGGTTGCGTTCTGCCAGGTTTCGTTGACCGTCGTGACCGGCGGCAACTTGATGGTGGATATTACTGTGGCTTCCTTCTCCTTTAACCGCCACCACTTGATTCGTGCCGGTCCGCCCCGTTCGTTACGCATCCTCCTTGGCGGCGTGATTTTCATAGTGCAGATAAGCGGACGATGTTGCGTGGCCACGGTCTCTAGGGTACAACCTTCGCATTGGTTACTAGCTTTTGATCGCGATGTCGTACGAGAACGAAGTCGATCTGGGTCTTCACGTTACCACTGTAGAAGGAAACGAGGTGAGAAGGACGCTTTCGGAACTTTGTATTCATTATGACGAGGTTGTGAGAGTCAGCATATTCTAGGATGCGCTCGCCATCTTCATCCCGTGTCCTGTAGCCAAAGCCTCCATGGCATCTGTAACCGTCCTTTGCCACTCCTACGTGGCCATTTAGATCTCCTGCGACGACGATTATGTCTTCCTGTGGTACTTCCGCGGTCTTCTCGTAAAGCAACAACCAGAATTCGTCTTTGACCTGGTCACAACAGCCTGTCTGGTAACATACTAGCTCGCAGTCAGATATTTTGGGGCTCAGCCAAGTCTCAGTAATATATACTATATCTGGTTCATTCAAGTGCAAAAAAGAAGGTAGGATGTGAATTTTGTT